>PVKU01004561.1:0-144096 GCA_004027475.1 Anoura caudifer
GGCCAAGGAGGCTTTACCCACAGCCGGTCAGTAATTTTCTTACGTCTGCCCTCCCCCTACAGAGATTTCTCCCTGAGCTCCTGACAGGGGAGTTCCCCTAACCACTTCTGGCTTGGCACCACCCAATTCCAGTTAATTTTTTGCTCAGATAAGCTCTTAAAATTTGATGAATAAATCAAGTAAATAAGTAATAAGGACGAGCAGGTCATAAACTAACTCTGAGGCCATTCTGATAGAGGGGCATCCAAAACATTTTGCGAAATGATAGGATTTCCAAATTTGTTCAGATTCCCAAGGCAACTTCCTAAACCAGCAACCCTAACCTGAACGGTGGCTTGTTTATGTTCGTTTTTTTAAATCACCCTCACGCTCATCCCTTTTATGTAATTAAAATAAGTTCTGATTTGGGGCACCTCTGATCCTCATCGATGCACAATATGTCGTGCATTAAATTGGAAAATCGTTCCCGGTTCTGTGCATTCCTCCGGGTTTCCGTCACAAGAAATGGCGTATGGATACGACATGAATGGGACTCTTGCTGTTGGCCACAAGAAGGCTGGATTTCCACGGTCACAACGAAGGAGAGGTTTGTGTGTCTCGTCTTGACGTTTAGGATAAAACACCCACGTAAACTGTTGTATAGAAATCTTTTGGGTGCTGTGTGATTAAATATCACGCCTGCGTCCATGTCTTGTTCACTTGGCCGTGAACTCCTGGCCTCAGTGTGCAGGGGCAAGAGCGGTGGGGCCTGCTCCCCGGTTCTCTTATTGCTCAAAGCAAGACGCATCTCTGCTGGTGCCAATCATCTCGGAGGAAAAGTGTGTCATTGGCCACAAAGAGAAAGTATGAAAGAATAAAAGGAAAACGTTAGGTGCACTGATTTAGGGAGGTACTTGGTGAGTTTTCGGTCCTCCATGAGGGCTGTGATTTGAAGAAAGGAAAGTGAATTTCTAAGCAATTAGGGAGTAAGAGATCTAATGGCTTTGGGGGAGAGAAATGGGTAAATTTGCCTTTGACAAGCAGCTGCCAAGCATCTGTTATATAACCTCTTCCGATAAGTATTTTTGCTCCAAACGCCTTTTTTAAAATGATCTGCAAATGCCTTTTGCAGGGAATTATAAAGAGCAACAACCACAAGGGAGACAGGTGTTCTGCCCCACGGAGTCGACAGTATCACTTCCCTAAAAACGCTGCACCTTGATTTCATAGCACTTGTTCAAAAAGACCCCCAAATACGTGCTTACCAATAAACCATATGGTCTCACAAGGATATTTTACAAGAAAGTGTGTCAGCCTTCATAAATTTCCACAGGGGACCCTTTTCCTTCACAAAGAAAAAAACAACAACACTGAAAACCCAGCGGAATTTGAACACGAAAAGGCTTTTTTAGCAGCATGAGACGGCAATGGAATCCAACAAAATCGGTGTGTTTCGTGGTGAACTCAGGCCCTGCCCCCGGCTCGTTCCTGGGACCACAGAGCAAACCATCGGTTACAGAGGTGAAGCACAGCTCCCCCACAGTAACAGAGGTTCCTGCTCCTCGTGGACTTACTGTGAAGGGAGAAGCGAAGTGATTCCTCTGAACACAGAGCCCCTTTGCTATACCTTATCCCGGAGGTAAAACTCGTTTTTAAGCGTTTCTGATCACAGTGGGCAATTTTCTTCATCATTTAACCCCACTTTCCCACCCACCAACTCTTTAGAGTGTCAAAACGTGTCCTACCCAATCTCACGGGGGTGGAAACCCCCAGCCACCAGGTCCACGTGAGCAGGAAATAATAAATTCTCAGAGCTCGGTTGCTGACCTCCTTCATGTCCCAGAGCCCGACCTCTCCACCCGACCGAATGGCTTCAGGGCAGCAGGAAGTAGTCAAGCGAATGACTGGGTGAGGGTTCTCTGAAAGAGGGCGTAACCACAATGAAAACCCGCCACCGTGGGACCTCCGACTTGGCCAGGGACAAAAAGAAGTTGATTGTCTACTTTGCCGGAGTTGAAGTAATTGTTTATCATTGAGGATTCTGGGGTCAGACCATCAATTAATCAACCAGTATTGAGTGGAGTAGCCAACCGACTCAGTCGCTCTAGCCACACCGAGAACGAATATTGATTTCTAAAGACAAGCCATCTGGGGGAGATCTATAGAGTTTACTCAGATGATAAAACCAGCCCGTCGGGTCCGCTGCCAACCTGACCCCTTGCACGAGATGTGTGGTGTGTGCTCCCTGTCCTCCCAGATTAGGATGGGGCTCTCCTGACCCACGGCAGGAAGCGAGGGGACCAAACAAGAACCAGCTCAGAGAGGCCTGGGCTGGGCCTCGATGCCCCGGGAGTAAGCACGATTCAGCAGCACAGCAGGCGGCACAGGGCAGAGCTGGAAGGAGAAACACCTGGCCCAGCCCCACCGCTGCAGCAGGCATTGGCTGGGCACAAATATTTCTCAGGAACTGTACCTACCTCAGCGATCCCTGAGGACAGCCTTGGAGGCAGGTGCGACCCCTGTTTTAGGGAGAAGGGAACTGAGGTTCCAGAAGCCAGTGGTGGAATCGGAGCAAATCCAGGCCACCTGAGTCCAGGCCTTTGCCAGACTCCTAGTAGGGGAGCATCAGCCAGACATGAGCAGGAAACAGAAATGGACCAGGCGGGCATCAAGGGATGGTCAGCAGAGAACGGTGGACATCCAGGGGTGGGGGCTGAGCCCAACAGCCAGGACAGGCAGGGAGCTGTGCCAGCCACAGCTGGGGAAACCTGGGCTCCAGAGACATGTGACGGAGGGGCCGCCGGCTGAACGGCTTCGCTGCATTGATTTGCTAGGCAATTTGCACGTGCGCCGCAGAAAGTTTTACACCCATCTTGCCACGCTGGTGAATAGCTGGCCTTATCTTCGGCATCTTTCAATGGTTATCATTATATTATATTTTCCTCGGTGGGCCCATGTGATTCCTGTTATCCGTCTTCTATGTCTAGAAATGTGACTTGTAAGAAATAGGTCTGACCGGCAAAGCCCATAACGAGGACTTGGGTGCCTTCAGTAGATACCTTTACTGCACTGGACACAACTGTGGTCACTGCGAGCTGTCCTCCCCTGTTCCAGTGGGCGTGGCTATTCCCTCCCACTCCTGAGGCCAGAGGGAGACCCTCTCCTGGACTTTGCCCACTGCGCTCATGGCCAGAGTGAATACCGGTCATCACTGATGCCCAGCACAGACTACGCGGCCCATTTTTACTTTCGCTGAGGCCGAAGGTTAAGAAATAAGGACAATGAACCGATTTCCATTTAAGTAATGATTATAGATACATAGATTGAGTGACTCAGACCAAATCTTCATGTCTCATCAGTACTAGTGTTTCTGGCAAGAATTATGTGCTAGATAGCATGGGCACTGGTAACTTAATTACATAGTTTTTCATTTATTAAGACTTGGGCGTACACATGCAATAGATCAGGAACTGATTTTCCAGCTGCGAGGGGCTGGAGGGGCAGCTGCAGGGACAGAGAGCATCGGCCCACTTCAGGGGACCGTGTGCTCGCAAAGACACAAAGCACACACAAAATGTGCTCAGCAACTAATGCACCCAAAAGTGAGCGAAAATCCTAGTAAATAAACCCACTGCAGAGCTGACACTTTCTGAGCCACAGCCCACAGCCGCCTGGTTTCAAACAGCGTGTAGCCAAACCAAGTCCCAGCAGAGCCAGCAAACGAGGAGCCTCCTTCAGGCTTCGCTGCGATTGTACCTACAGCTCAGGCTGAGTGAAGGCCAGCTGAACGCTGGTTCTCAAAGTGTCCTCCCTGCCCCTCAGCGTCAGCTTCACCTGGAACTCCTTACAAGTACAGGTGCCCCTTCAACAACACGGGGTTGAACTGCTCGGGTCACTTATACACTGATTTTTCCATCCATAAAGTTGGTCTTTCGCATCCTCAGGGTTTCGCATCCGGGGACAGAACAAACAGGGGATCGAAAACAGTATTTTTTCATTTCCAAATGTGGATTCCCAACCATAGGTGGGAAGTCCTGTTCTCAACCCGAGGTTGGCTGCTTCTGCAGACCCAAGGGCCGACGGTAGAGTCCAAGGTTAAATGCAGATTTTCGACTGCGAGGCACTCGGGCCCCCGAATTCCTGAGATGGACAAGGTTGGACTGTACATCTTCTCAGGCCCCTCCTCACACTGCCAGCTCAGAAACTCTGTGGGAGGGCCCCCGAAACATGCTCAGCACTTCCGGGGGAGTCCGATATACACCCAAGAAGAGGCACCTGCTCCAGGCAGAATGAGATCCCCAATGTTCCTTGAAGGAAGAGCATCTTGGAAAAGACTTGACGAGAAGGAGAAGGCTTGCCTGACTTTCTCTCTTGGTAAAAGGCTCTACGAGGGAGACTAGAAAAGCAGATGAAATATATACCTATTCAGATAAGCCCAGTCTCTGCTTCAATGCTACATCACATCCTGCAAATGCCTGGGCTGACCTGTCTGCACTGATGTTGCAGCGTCAAGAAAATATACCCCCAAGTGGCCAGCCAGCTATCCTAACAAAGTGATAACCACCCCCAAATACTTGGGATTACACAGGTTATCGTTCCAGGTGGAACGTGAAGTGCTGCCCTTCACCGATCATTGCTCTTTTCTTTGTCCCTGTTGTAAACCATGTGTGTTCGGTGAAATTTGAGGGAAAAATGACAAACTATAAAAAGGCCAAAATAAATGCAGACATGAGGCCACAAAGATGACTAAATTCTAGTGGGCATATTGTTTAAGTTCTTACTTCTTGCTACAGGGTTGTTTAATTAGGCTACATTTCATAACAATCTTAGTGTTCTACTGCCCCCTGGTGACAAAAATTAGAATGTCACAATCTCTGAAATCTGAAGGTTGATAGAAGAGCAAAGGCTCATTTAGACCTGACGTCAAGTTTGAATGGAAATTGATCGATTCAACCAGTCGTTTTAATCAATTTCTCTAAAACAACCAAACTCAGGTCTTTTTGAAACACTTGATGGCTGGTAGAACATGTTCCTTTCATCCAGATAAACGGCATTATCTACTCGATGCACATAAAACCAGCTGGACGGCCGTAGCTACTCAATGATTTTTTCAAACATTAAATTATTAGTTATTTTAGGACATCTGAAAACAGACTTTCAATACGTCAGCATGATGGGATCATTACCGTTAACCGTGAAGTCGTTAATGGCCCCACAGAGAACCTGTGGTGGGCCTCTCAGCTTTTATTCCGTGAATCCGGCGCTGCTTAACGGATAACTACCACCAGCTAAAAAGCCCGGTCTAATAACAATTTCACTGTAAAATCTAAAATTTACATCTCTAGAGGTGGCTTCTCCACAGTGCCATGTCCAAGGGCCCACCTCAGCCATGACCCTGCCATCTGTCAGCATGTACTTGGGGTTGAGTTACTGGGGTTACGAAGGTGGTATCAAGACTGACCACTCAGAGATCAGCCTCAAAAGCAAAGGAGGAGGGGGCAGGAGGAGGAGGAGAAGCGACAATTTAAACAACTATGCTTGCATTCACAACATGTCAGTTTCTCAACTGCGATATGGCATCCGCACGATATTCTCAGGGATATTGGTGATTCGTGGGGACCAAACGCAGGGTCTGACTCGTGAAGGGGAATTGTTTCAACCTCAGTCCAGGAAACAAACAAACAAACAAAACTGGGAGAAATAACAAGGGACTCAGCCCTCGGGAAATTCCCATTCCTTCCATCTCTGAAATTACTGGGCAATGACATGTGTTACCTGTTTGCTACATTCCAGACGCTGAGCTCATGAGATGCTGAGAAACCGTCCTGTCCGTCAAGGGCCAGCTCCAATGCCAGAGTGTCTCTAAAGCCGGCAGAGCTCATTCTCCCTCTCCAGTGATGCAACAGCATTTTATCCCTACAACCAGCAACACACGCCCCACGTCATGTCACAACCATTGTGTGCCCATCTGTCTTCCTCCCTGGGCTCTGACCCCCTTCGGGAGAAGGGCCGCATCTTCATTGTTGAGAGTCACTAACACCTAGCACAGTCCCCGGCATGTAGTAGGTGCTCAAGAAATGTTTGCTAACTGAATTTGGATAAATTAGAGTGAAGGATGGTAAACAAGGCAGTCGAAGTATCATCGTTGCCCTCGGTGTGTTTATGGTTTATCTGCAGATGCCCCCCAGGTATACGTTCACTGGTTGGGTCTCCGTGTGGCTGCGGGAAGTGTCAGCAAATGCTGTGACCTCTCCTGGGGTTAGCGAGAGCTGAGAGTGCTTCACCAGCTAGATGCCCTCCAGTCGGCGTTTCTGGTAGCTCCTTCCACAAGCCCGTCCCGGAAGGCACAGAACGTGCTATGGAGCCAGATGAAATGGGGACTCTTTTCTTGCTCCATCGTTGCCCTCTCGCCATCATAGCTGTATGGTTCCCAGGTAAGCTTGCACATGGACAGAACCGGGACAAAACACCACCAAAAAAATGCGGTGCATGGTGGGGTAAACTGTCCCGAACCATTGCAACATGCAGTTTCCCCCGGGAAGGGCAGCGCACTCAGCTCCTTGCACTCTGGCCGGAGCTGCTGTCCATTAACCACCTACACGGTGCTTTAGCAAGGACGCTGGGCACCTACGTAAGCAGGGAAGTGGCATGCCGAGCGGTGACAATGACAGCAAAGCTCTGAGGGGACACAAGGACATCCTTACCGGTCTAGACTCCGCATTCCCTGGCTGCTCAGGGACCCACGCAGGGGGCCTTCCTGCACATTTTCTGCTCTCGGTATCCACTGGTTTCTCACCCTTACGCCACCCCTTCAAGGTGAGAGCTAATGAACTTGGGAAAAATCATTTTTCATACTATGAACCATCAGTACCTTCTTCCTCCCCAGAACCGTAGGCTGGCCAACATGATGTGAACAGGGTTGGATTAAGCCAGCGCTGGCCTCAGCTTCGTCCCGTGTCCGCTGAGAAGGGTCAAGGGTCCTCATCACAGAGCCTTGGTGCAGAGCAGCCCACTAAAAGCGCATACCCCCAGGCAAGACGAGAGGGGGCAGCCTCATTGAGGCCTGTGTTCTCCGTAAACCAGCAACCCGAGGGCCCCGGAAGGACTCTGTGCTGAAACTCAGCAGACGGTGCTTCGGTCCTAGGAAACTGTGCTGGACACAGAGCTTCAGCAAAGGCTGACAACTCTCTGTGACCGGTCACGTAGATCCCTAAGGAGGCAGCAGACACCCTCTCTCAGACAGGGGGAGCCGAGGACAGCCTGGGTCACCCTGGGGAGGAGTCACCCCGGGCAGGACACCAGATCTGAAGCAAGGGGACGATGGAGCCGAGTGGACATTTGCGACCATCATTGTCATCACTGTAACTACTATTGTCAGGCCCGAAGCCTCCGTGTGCCTTCTCTCTGATGTCATCCTGTTGGTGGAACCGCCTCGCCGCCACTCTGGGAAGCCTTGGGGGAGCTGCACCTGACCCCACAGGAGTCTGGCACCGAGTCCGGGCACGGGGCTCTCTCCCCCCGGGCTTTGATTATGGAGGGGACCTTTCCAACAAAGACAGTTATAAAAAACAAAGTTTGGGGCGCATCGTTCCAGAGGAAGAGCCTGTAAAAGACGCTCAGGTAGTTCCCACTGCCCGCACACCTGCCAGATCTCTGGTTTGCACTCTGATTCTGTGATTGTACGCGATCCCTTCTCTCAGCCTGTGCATTCCCGACGCATCCCGCCGGTGAACTCTCTTTCCTGGAGTTAGTAAGAAGCAGTTTGTTACTTATAATTAAAGAGCCCTGACTGATATGCTTTATAACCTTCGTACATGATTCTATATATGTATACACACACACATACGTATATGTAACTAAATAACAAATCTAGGTATCCTTATACCTGAAAACCTATACGAGGCATCTTACCTGATCGGCGATGCCCACAGAAGGCAAAATTGGGTCGGCGCATGATTGACAGAGCCTGCTTCTCTCGGGATGTGCCGAGTGGGACATTTTCATTCCACCAACTTACTTCCAGCCTCGAGTTCTGGATGGTCTGCAGCAAGGCGGGAACAGCAAAACAAAGATAGAACGGAGAGCGTCATCCTCTGGACGTCGTTGCACGGACCGACTGAGCTGAGAATTGCATCTCAGGCTCTAGAAAAGAGGAGAGAGGCTGTCTCTTTGATGAAGTCCGGGAAGCCGCTGTGCAACCCGATGCCTAGCCCATCCACCCCCAGCTTTCCTGGGCCCGAGGAAGGTTATTCTTGTGATGGGGACATTCCGCCCCAGGGTGGATATGGCTGGCAAGAGAGAGCCATTAGGATAAATCTTCTTTGGACTGTCACCGAGCAGGGTCACCCCTCAGGCTCCCACACGTGAGCTGGAGAAGAAGGACCCAATTGGTTTCTGCGTGTCTTAGTCCGTCAGACTTCAGGGAAAAGGAGCCATAGGCGGAGAGGCTTACAAACAACGGATACATACTCCTCACAGATCCGGAGTCCCAGGCCAGGGCGCAGCGCGGCCGAGAGCCCTCCCCGGTTGCAGACTGCGACTCCTGGGGCGCCCTCTCCTGGAGGACAGCCAGCCAGAGGGCTCTGCGCGCCGATCCCAGGCCGGGAGGCTCGGGGCTAGTGAACCCCCACGGGCCCCATCTCCTGATAGCGCCGGTTAGAATTTCCACCCGGGAATCTGCACTGGGACCAGCAGACACTCCCCGAACCGGGCAGCACCAGGGTGCAGCCCACACTCCGCTTTCCGGTCCAGTTGCTCCAAGACGCAGGATTCCTTGTCCTTGACTTGTCTACCCCTCAGCTCCACTCAGAGAAACGGGGGCTTAGTCGTGACGACAAGAAATGTGTATTTTCTCACAGTTCTGGAGGCCGGAAGTCCAAGGTCAAGGTGTCCTTAGGATTGGTTCTGATGAGGCTGGCCTTCTGGGCTTTCGGAGGACACTGTTGAGCCCCAGCAGGCTGCAATCCGAAGGGCCCCATCTGGGGGCCAGAACCACAGAGCTCGATCCCCTCGCAGCTCATGGGGCTCCTCCTGAGGCCTCTCTGTCCTTGGCTCGTGGACGGCCATGTTTTCCTCTGTGACTGCACGTGGGCTTCCTTCCTTCTGTACCTACGTGTGGTGTGTCCACATCTTCTCTGCTTCTAAGGACGCCAGTCCTGTTGGATTAAGGTCCATCCTCTGGTGACCTCATTTTAACGTAATTGCCTCCTGAAAGGGCCCCATCTCCAAATACATTCAGACGTACCGAGGGTGAGGACCTCAAGGTGAGTTTTCAGGGGAGGCGATTTAGCCCATCACAGTAAAGTAAAAAGGCAAATTGTGTAAGTGATAGGACCATAAAAATGACGAGAGAACAGAGAGTGACATACTTATCGAGGCTGGGGCACCTCCGACCCCGGGGCTCACGGCTGCTGGTGCAGACAGCAGAACAGACACCGGAACTCACTCAGTCACGAGGCACCTGCCAGGCTTTGCCCACAGCATTGAAAACGCTCTTCCAGGCGCCGTGAGCCTTTGTTGTGACTCTGACAGTGCGAGACTCGAGCCAGGGAGGGACAAAACGCAGCTGCATGGGAAATACACTCTTCAGTCATCACAGTCTCTGGGTTCCGTCAAAACGCAGTCACAGGGGCAACTTCCTGTACCTGAGGATTCCGGGGAAACCGTGTCCCCCCGAAAGCCACAGTTTCACAAGCAATACGTACTTATACATGTTCTCACGGAGGAGTTTTCCAACGTTACCTACTGCCGTCATTGAAAACAGCCTCCTCTAGCGACAGCAGTTCTGATTTCTCGACGAAATGACAGAAGCCACGAGGGACCCTCAAGTCTAACAGGCTGCGTAGGCTCCAGCATGTCCGTGTCTGTGACTCTCAAAGGCCACCGCAGCTCTGTGCACCCAAGATGAGGTCACCTGGGCGCTGGAGTCACACAAAATCAGCCTTTGACCCCATGCCCTGCGGAGCACATGGGTCACCTTGGGCAGGAACTGTATGTGTATGTTCGGGAGGAAACAGGAGGGCAGAGACCTGGATGAAAGCCATAAGCTGGGGATCTGGCCCCTCAGGGCCTCGCTTTCTGACCCCAGACAGGAAGCTTGTGTAGCGCTGAAGGGGCAGGAACTCGGCAGGAGACGGTCTGAACCCCGCAGCCAGAAGTTATGGAGGTCCCATGAAGCGCTCTGCACCCCGGCTTCCCCCACCTGTCGGGAAGGAGAAATGATTGCACCTGTTCGGGGTTTGTTACAAGGATGTAGTCAAGCATGTAAAGTACTTACAACAGAGCGCAAAACACCATCAATGCTATTATCAAATGGTTCCTTAAGCTCTGAAAATCAGAGGTGGGTGTAATCGAACTTCTGCTAAATTGTTGGCCTGGAAAGAAGAGAACCGATTCAGGCCCGCACCCCACGCGGGGTCTGTGTTGTGCACAGGGTCTGTGGGTGCACGTTCGCCATGAGGAGCTCGTTCTGTTGGCAAAGAGGGACACGAGTTTCTGTGTCAACGGGTCCTAACGAGGCACCTCCGCGTACAAAACCCCAAAAGGGAATTCTCCCCTGGCAGAGCTATTGCAATACCTTGCAATTCAGGTGGAATTTGCTCTCTGCTTTCACTCACAGTCCAGCCTGGACACATTTTTTTTTCCTCTCCGACTGGCTATCTTTATTTAAGATTATGTCCCCCAGATGTGTCTGTGTTCACTTTTTCCAGTTGAACCCTGCTTTGTGTTTTGTTATCTTGTGCTCAAATCTCCGAGCTCCCTAGCCTGTGTAATCTCTCTCCGTCTGGGACGCCCTCGGCACCCCCTCCCGGAGGAACGGCGTGAGCCCCTCCAGCGCGTCTCTGCCAGATCGTTAATGACGCCTGAGACATTGACGCCCAACACCCTTCACAGTCTCTTCTGGGTCCCACGTGCCTTTCTGGGGAAAATGCTGCCGGCTGGCTGGTGCGCTCCCTCCATCCATTGTCCTTCTCGCATTCTGTTTCAGCTCCCCTTCTCCTTGTCCTTTTAAAAAGGAAGGGAAACTTTGTTGCCCAAACAGGCCCTGATGTCCCAAGGTGCCTTCCCTTAGCGTCCTCGGCACAGATGCATAGTTCGTATGGAACATACTTGAATGGGAGCACTTGTTTCCTGAATGATGGCCACAGGCTCACCTGGTCTGTGTGTGTGGGGGGGGGGCACTTTTCCTTATTTTTCCTGAGTATCTGAGGTAATCAGATTTATGCTGCTGCCTGTGTTGATTTGCTGGTGCTCCCACGAGGGGACATCTGTCACTTCACAGTACGTAACCCACGTGCAACTGCTGGAAATAACAACTTGAGGGCCTGAAGGACCCTCAGGCAGCTGCCCACGTGTGAACTGTGCTCGCCACCCTTCGGATTCACCCTCTCCTGCATCCTGACGGACTTTTGGTTGTGAAGAGTTTACATGGTTGTGTTTGTGTGGATTGGGAAGTGTGTGTGCAGTGGTCGGGGGGGTGGGGGTGTGTTGTGTGCTTTCCGACAATTGAACCTTCGAGAAAGAGGCCCTCCCATCCTATGTTCCCATGGCGATGGCAGCCTTCCTGCCTGGCCGGTTTTTACAGGTTTTTACATCGAGTGGGGCTCACTGCTCATCCCTGCTGATGTGATCCCACCTGTCCCGGGCCTCCTTCTGCAGGCTGCGATTTGCATTTCTGTAGGGGTTTGAAAGAGGAGGAGAGGGCTCTTCACTGTTATTATTTGCTGACCACCACAGCATTTGAAATGGGATCCATGGACAAAAAGGGGAAAGGAAGGTCCTTTCAAACGGTCCTTTCAAATGCTCATGTAACTAGCTCAGGGCCAACAGAAGCACCTTGGTGGCACTTGAACAAGCAGCTTCCAGGGCCAGGGGACTCCAAAAAGCTTCCTGACAGCTCCTGGAGGCCCACAGAGACTGCGACTTCACAGACTCACGGGATCGGAGGGCTGGCGGACGCCGGCTGCCAATTCTGTCCGCCTGGCTGTGAGGCCGGGCGGCTCCTTCCTCACAGAGCTCAGGGCCAAGGGGGCTCCGTGGATGCCTCTGGCCACACACATGCTTTAAATGCTTGTTTCCCCTCAAGAAAACAGCAGTGAAGGAAGAAGGGGCTACCCGAGTGAAGACAGAAGGGTCAGCATTACAAGGGCAGGACAAGCCAGGTCCCTGGGGAGAGAACAGACTGGGAACACGACCCCGGGGAGGAGCTACTCCGACGGTTGTCAGGCTGGAACCCCAAGCCCCTGCGTTCTAGAACTGGACCTCAGCCGTAGAACGAGGAAGCTTTTTCTTCTTTCCAGAGCAAAAGCATAGCTGGTAACAGCCGCACTACTTGTACTTAGAACATTCTATTTTTTCTTAAAAAAAAACTTTCAAATATTTCTCAATGAAAGCGAATGAGGTCTAAGAGTATTCTGTTTGTTTTGAGAGACCACAGAGGAATGAGAAGGCTGGAATGAGTCACATATGTGCTACACTTTCCAGACAATAAATACTCGGGATTCCAGCATTAGTGGTGAGGCCAAAGCTTTCGTTATGAACATACACCATAATGTGGTAACATTAAAACAAAAATACCTAATTATGTAAATGTCCAAAGGCAGGAAAATGCTATGGTGTATCTACATGGTGGAATTATTAGACAACCAGAGAATTAGTCTTTTGATTCATTTTAATGATTTGGGGAAATGGTCGCTGAATAATGCTGAGAGAGAAAGAGGACTAATATAAAACTGTACCTGAAATATGATTTTATTTGTAAGTTTGTGTGTACGAATGTCTACACACACACACACACACACACACACACACACACACACACACACTGGAAGGAAACACATCAAATTGTCAATAACACTATTATACCCAAATGGGAGCATTAGGGATGACTGTCATTTCCTTCTGTATTTTTTCAATCTTTCCATGACTAATGTATTTTACTATTAAAATCAGAAAATAAATACTTTTCAATGCCTAGCCTGCTCCGAAGGGATAACTGCTGCTCTGAAGACAAACATTCACTTACGTCACAGCAATTTTAAAAGATTTACAAAAGTCCATCTCACCCCAAAATCTCTCCCATCAGTTATCCTGCAGGCACCCAAATTCCTATAATTCCACAACATATTTTGAGCAAACAGTATATATGGTATGATCCTATTTCTTTTTTGTTTTTTCATTGAGTATGTATTTAATGTGGATTTATTTGTTATGTGTTTATGTTATCACACATGTGTTGGAAACTGACCCAGCCTGATTTGTTGACAATCATTAGGTTCTTTTTGATAAGGCAGGTGCAGGCTCCTGAGGCTACAATGTAAGGGATGTTTATCCTCCCACGTCCGCCCCACCAGGGGGCATCTGGTGCAATGGCAGAGGCACCCCAGATGGATTTTTGCTCAGGAGGGAGGCAACGACTGATGAGCAGGTGGCCCAGCGCTGCCATGCTGACTTCTCTCGGCTCAGGGGAGCGCAGACAGGACAGTGCGGGGTCCGCTCCCCCTCGTGTGCCGAGCAGAGGCCGTGGGCTCGGAGCTCAGAGATTCTTACTCTCTATTCATCGAGGGCAGGAGCCAGCACAGTTCTTGACAATTCAGACATCTTAAATCCTAACAATTTTACTGAGAAAAAATTATTTCTAATATCCATTATGCTTAAAAATAAATAACTGGAGGGCTTTTTTTTCTGGAGTATGGCCTTTAGTCTTTCAATGGCCAGTAACCATCCTTCAGCATTCGCCTTGACTGGGGTATGTCAGAGTTTAACTAATCAGCCCCAATCAAGGTGGTGATTAAAGCTAAAACACACACACATACCTATGTAATTTGCAATAAATTGAAGAACATATACAATGATGTGCATTTACCAAAAAGAAAAAAATGTCTGAAAGAACAATCAGCAAATTATTACTAGTGGTTTTCTCTAAAAAGAATGGACATTAGGAAGAGGGCACCTTTGGGAACTGCCCTGCCTGGTTGCAGAAGCTGTAAACCACCCCCTCCCCACCATGGCTAAGGCTGAGTGAAGGACCTTGGGACCATAAGCCACTAAGGAGACAAAGCTTATACTCCTGGCAGGGGCACAGCCTCTGTCCCCTTTCACTTCACCCTGCTTGGCTGCAGGCAGATGACTGGTTAACCAATGACGGGTAAGATTCCTCAAGGGAGGGACGACCTAAGACAAGCATGGTCATGAAGGGGTCCTCAGGTAAGGACTTGGGGTCTATAGAAAAAAGGGGTGATGGACCCTCACCCCTCAGTTTTGACATAGCTTGAGTCCTCATTCTCTCTGTAATAAGTCTCCTAATCTCTTGGCTGCCTTACTTCCCTGCCTGACTTAAGCCTGAAATAATGCGGGAGGGCGGTGCAGCCCTGTGCTGGAAAGGGCGGTTCCACCAGGCGATCAGGCCTAAGAAAGAACACGCAGAATCCTGTGAAACCTGCTTTGCTAAGAATGCCCTTAATTTTCTGATAAGGGTCCAAGCATGGAATGAGTTTGTTTCACCGCTCATTGCGCGGTGGGGCAGAGCAGTCAGCAGTCAGCGAGCATTAACCATGGGTAACTGTGTATCACGACTGTACGCCTTCCCAGGAAAAATGCAGATGTAAATTCAATGGCAGACAGGGCTTTGGCGGTCCTAAGATTTGCTGCTGATGACATGCATCTGTCAGCTTATTTGCATCAAGAAAGAGCTGAAGCCACAGTCGGCCTTCATGACAAATGGAGATTTGGGAAGCATCTGCTTCATCCCACCGCCTTTTGATTACTTAGGCACCACGCAGACAGGCAAGCCGCTGCCGGCCTTTGCTTGGACAACACTGAACATGGGGCAGGGAGGGGGGAATCACTGTGAATTCTCGCCACTCCCATCGTAATTCTGGGACCTTTGCATTAAATGGTAAAATGCTCACTGCCGCCTGCAAGGAGCAGGCACCTTCTCTGATTGATTCAAAGGCGTTGGGGGGAGGCTTCATTTGTTAGGAAAGGAAAAATGCTTATTTCAAAATGACCCTCAGAACTTGAAACAAACAATGCAAAAAACATCATTCTCTGGGTCAGCTCCAGAAAACCACTCCACCTCCTAGGGAAGGTCCCCTGCTCTCCACGCCTGTTTCTCACTTGCAATTGCACCCTATGAGCAAAGGAAAAGGGTTACAGGAGGTTGGGAACATCATCGGACTAATAAAATGTAACTGCTTTCTGTGCATTTGACAGCAGGCTTAGGAAAGTAGCAAGCCTCCCTCTGTCACTTATGCTTGCTCCCTCCCTCTGTCCCTGCACAGCACAGCCTTGATTCTGAGTCCTGTGTCTGAATGAATACAAACCACTCCTGAATGTCCGCTGGCCTCCGCTCTGGACATTCCCCCCACCTTCCCCGCTTCCCATTCCCTTTCCTGTGCATCCCAACTTCCTTTTCCAACCTTCCTGCCCATGAACCCAGACTTTAACACCAGCAGATGGTGCACGCTAAGGAGCCAGCCAGTCAGCCATCCCCATCTTTCTGACAAATATTTATTTACAGCCTGTTCCGGATGAGATGTTTCAGAAGAGAGAAAAGGCACTCCCCACTCCCCACGTTGCCCCCGCCCACAGTTTATGTTCCTGAGAGATCTGGGAAAACTCTGCCCTTACAGCAACTGTAAACAGTTTGCAGCTGTTATTTATCTACAACTATAAAGAGAATGCAGTGCATAAAAATCCCATATCTAATCTAACAAAGCTCAGTGATTCCTGGCTGATCGCTACCCTCCTCCTCCAGCAGCCGAGTCAATGGACCAGCAGAGCAAGTAGAATCCGGTGCCCATAGCAACATACATCCCTGCTTTAAACTTGTCAATCCATCACGAGGAAATCTCATTCTTGGGACCTCTTTCTGCTACAAATAGCTTCTGTTTCCACTTTTTAATTACAGGGATAGATTCTCCTTGATTTCTAAATTCTTCACAGACCTAGGCAAAATGGAGGGGGGAAAAAGTAATGTTTCCAAAATGTCCTTGAAGTTCCAAGCAGCTTTTTCAGTTGAGGGAAGGGAAGGAAGAGGAGGAGAAACAATATGTTGCATTTGTCCCCATTTCCACCTGCTACATGACCCTGAAAAGTCAAAGGCTTAGGCAGATGCTCTGGGCAATTTGCTTCTGAGTCACTTAAAGGGAATGTCCTCCTCTGCGAAAGTAGCGTTCCCCATACCTGGCTCACAAGAGTGTCGTGAGGTTTGATCGATGTTTGCAGAGTGCTGAGGACAACTACTAAGGACTGTCGATTAATATTACTGGTTCTCGCTGAAGAGGGGGCTTCTGTTGATGCAGACACCGGCCAGCAGTGTCCGCGTCATTATGGATCAATTAAAACATGCACACAGACTACCGAGTCTGGAGGAGGAATAAGGACGACATCGTGGCTTTTCTCTCAAGAGGAGCAAAAGCCGCGACCTCCGCCATGACAGGCCTTTCTTCTAATCTCTCTTCACATTACAAAATGGATCTCTCACTATCCTGGTTACAACAAAGGAGCCAATGCCCCTAGCAAATGAATAGGCAGCCTTACACTGGTCGCTGCAAGGCTCAGCATGGATTTTAGGAAGTTACAGTAAGCATTTGCAGGGTGAGGGAATTTTTAGCAAAGAGCAAACTACAAAACAGCTTAGGTATATTGCAAATCTGATTACCAGCGAAAGAACGTATCCGTGGGCATTTGTCCTGTGCATCTTCAAGTGGGAGCTGGGCCCATGCCACGCAAAAGGGTCTGCCACATTCCGTGTCACCAGAGGCCCTTAGCGATGCCATTGTGATGGTCATTAGCAGCCATAAAATGCACACTTTCCATGTCTGTAATTGCTTCACTGTGGATCATGGCTACAGAAGTTTATGAATGCATTTTATGAACAAATTAGTAAGTCCATAAGAAGGGCTAGGTTAGAGTTTCCACCGTGGAGAAAGCCCCAGGCGATGGCACCTACGTGCCCTGCGTATGTAACGTGGAGCTCAGAGAACCACAAAGCTGGACCTGAAGAAGGCATGGACGTTTAAGTCGCAGAAGTGAGCAGTCCTCATTCAGGTCTGAACACCAGCTATGTTATCACAGAGAAGGGGGAACAAACACTCTGAGTGGAAAGGAGGGTTGAGCATCTCTGAAACTCTGTCTACATTCCTGCATCCCGGCTTTTGAGAATGGGAAGGGCAAATCTATATACAACAAAGAACTCAGTCGCCTTGGCCTTACTCACTTTGGCAGCCTGTAGGCACAGGAGATAAAAGAGAGCAAGGATGACACAGAGCTCCAGGCCCTCCTAGCTCTTAGCTCTTAAGGAGGAAGGCCTGCTGTCTTGGGATGTTGTTGACTGAGGAAGCAGGCCAGCCTCTGCTGCTTCGTTATAGTCACCGCCATCTGACAGCTTCCAGGGTCTTGGACCATGGGGACCCCACCAAGTACGAAGTGCAGGCTACCCTTACTCCCCTCAGCTCCTCACACTGCCCTGGTAGTTTGTGTTTGCCTGCCCTGGAAGGAAATCCTGGGTAGGTCCTGTGAGCATCCAGGTCAATATAAGTAAAAAATGGCCTTTAAACTATTGGGGAAGATGTGGAGCAAGGGGAACACTTTTGCTCTGCTGGGAGGAATGTAGATGACGCAGCTACTGGGAAAACAAGTTTGGCCCTTACACAAAAAGTTAAACAGAATTAGCATTGACCCAAGCAATTCCACTCCTAGGTATACACCCCAAAGAACTGAAATCAGGAACTTAAACAGATACCTGTAGTCCAAGTTCATAGCAGCATTAGTGATAATAGCCAAAAGGTGGAAGCAAGCCAAGTGTCTATCAACAGGTGAATGGATAAGCAAAATGTGGTGTATACATGTAATGGAATAGCATTCAGCCAGAAAAAGGGACAAAATTCTGACACATACTACAACATGGATGAACCTTGGAGGTATCATGCTAAGTGAAACAAGCCAGACACAGAAAGACAAACCTTGTGTGATTGCATGTGTACAAAGTATACCTAGAACAGTCCAATTCACAGAGACAGAGGAGAACGGTGGCTGCCAGGAGTGGCAGAAGGGGATGAGGAGTCAGTGCTCAACGGGGGCAGAGTCTCAGTCCAGATGAGGAAACAGGTCTGGGCATGGACGGTGGGGATGCTGCACAATGACTTGAATGTACTTAATGCCACCGACCTCTCCACTTAAAAATGGTTAAAACGGCCAACTACATTATGTACATTTTACCATAACAGAAAAAAAATTTAAGTCCTCTAAGATTTGGGGCAGAATATCTGAGCAAATGTAATACTCAAACTTCAGTCTCTGTTAAGTTTTACTCTCTCCTCCTTCCTCCGTCGGCAGGACAAGTGCCCCTGAGGCCAGAACAGCTGCAGTGGGGAAGCCCAGGACACAGTGGAGCCCGTGTCTTCCTCCCCGGGCGCCGCTGCACTCCCGGCCCCCAGCAGGGCACAGTGAGAGGGACAGGACAGCAGGAGGCGCAGGCGAGCTCTCACCGCCACCCTCTCGCTTTGGTGCCCCTGAGTTGAGCGAGTGGCCCGAGGGGACTGTTTCATGGAGGACTTCGGCAGAGACCTCTCCCCAAGAGAAACATGTGCACACACACATGAGCGCACACACACACACACCCCCTTCTCTTTCCATCCCTTGATGCTCGGGACTCCTGCCAGCAGGTGCTGTTCAACTTCCTGCGCACCCCTCTAGATCCCAGCGGTCTGCTCTTACGTCGCATCACATTGACCTCCACGGCAGCCTTCTAGGAGGGAGACTCTCTCGGGACAGCGGGGTCCAGCTGCCTGCCCCAGGGCCCACATCCAGCCAAACCCTCCTGCACCCCTGCTCCCCACGTCCCCACAGGGGAGGCTGTTCCCAAGGCAGCCGTGTCTCTTTCCCCACAGCCACGTGGCACCGATCCAGCCAGCCTCTCCCTCGAGACCTCTCAACAGGATGCCGACATCAGCCCCGGTGACTGCCACGCTCCAGAGGCACGCGACGAGCTCTCCTTCCAGCTTTCTGAAGCTCACCTTGGGAGGGACGCAGGGCTGGGCCAAGGGTCTCCCCTCTACAAGGAAACCCTCACTGTGATCCTTCTTCACCACCTCTTCTGTCCTCCAGCAGCGCGAGGGGGAACGATGGTGGCACAACCAGACTTCGTGACCTCCTAGCTCATCTGGGCCTTGGCTTGAGGGCGTGGCTACTGCTCAAATGGGGACTGGACCACCCTCCACCAGGGAGGCTTCTGCCTTCCTCTGAAGAACCAAGAAGAGCTGCATTTAGCATCCATTTAGCAACTTGTTAGGAGGTTTTGTTGGCTTGTTTGGGGGCCTCTGGTCTTTTAATAAGCTCATGATGCAGAAATGTCATAAATGACAGGCATGCGACATTATGAAGATCACAGCAAGACAAACTGCTGAGGACTGTGGGAGGGTGTGAACAAATTTGCACAGGTGGCTTAGAGGCCTTCTGGGAATAAGGAATCAAAACCCAACCTTTGATCGAGATCCAGCCATTAAAATCCGTGAACTACACTGTCACTGACCGAAGGGCAGGGCCAGAGAAGACCAAAGTCTCCTGTGACTTTAAACAAATTGCTGGGAGAGAAGACACGAGACAGAGAGCCAGCCCAGCCCCAGGTCCAGTCTCTCTGAGGCTGACCACGCTGTTCCCGGTGGCCCAGCGGTACGATCCTTGCCTTTGGGGAACTGGAAATCCACAGCTTCATTTCCCCAGGCATATAAGCCCCACTGTGACCTGGAATATTTGATTTATCAAAACAGTGTGGTTTATTAATATCGTATACGATTTAGCCTTTAGATAAGAAAATGTGTGTTAGAAGCCATAATCTACAGAAGTATGAGCCATTAATTGGGGGTGCACCACTCGGGCCAGCAGAAGGCCACATTCCATCATCCAGGCACCCATGAGAGAGGAGAACTCTCCAGGTAGGGTCCCTGCCTTAACCTGAGGAAGCGCCCGGAGTACCAACCTCCCGATGCTCACGCAGGGAAAGGGGCGGTCGAGGTGGCGTGGCTGGGTGCTTCATCCTGCGTACAGCCAGGGTGGTGGCAGTTCCTCTGTCTGGACATCTGGCCCCTCCTGGCACCTTTCTTCCCTATCATTCTATGGAGACACTAGCTAGAGCTCAGATTACTACCTGCAGTCCATTTTTAATGAGAACAGTTCTTCACCAAGAAGCTTTGTTCTATTCTACGAGGTCAGTAGACTCCACAGACACAGGAGGAGGAAGGGTTTTGCCCCGCTCCCGTGGCAGAAACACCATTGACAGGGGAGAAGGGGAGGACTTCTCACTCAGCCAGAAGTCCCTGGTGGTCGGGGAAATCCGGCAGTGAACTGACCCTTCTAACAGGGGCTCCTGCCATGGACGTCCGAGTTACCGGATCACAGTGTCGAAATGGCGTGTGAACAATGTTGAAACAGCCATGGTCCATCAGCTCGGGAAACACTTCCTCCCTGGGACAGCTAACAGTCCCCGGGGCTGAGGGCTGGGCCACCGCCTCTGCCTTCACACGTGGCTGTGGTCACCAGACGAGATGGTCGGTATAAAAATGCCCAGCACTGAGCCCGAGGCCTAAGAGCTGCGCAGTGAGTGCACTGTGTGGGGATCCAGACTGCGAGTTGGCGTCCGTGCGAGAAAACGGGACGCTGAAGGGGTAGTCCGGGATTAGTGCCAGGAATGCCCGAGGAAGGGCGGCCCCAGGTGGCCACCCCCGTGCATCCCCTGGGTCCCAGAGCAGGGCGGGGGCACCGATGGGGACAATGGGAGGAACTAACGGAAAAGCTCAGCCTTCCTTGCAGGGGAGCTCCGGCCGGAGCCAGTGCAACCCGTAACTTCCCACCGCTTCCTGCCCCTGACTGGATCCTCTCTTCCTTTCACGGCACGAAAGGCGGGTGCAAGGCGCAGGGGTGGCTGACACAGGAACAGGGCAGTGGACCGGACCGCAGAGGAGAACGACTCTGTGCCGTTCACGTGACGCCACCCTGCAGGGCCCAGGCGGCCGCAGCAGCGAGCAGAGCAAGGCCTCCAGCTAGCGCAGGCGCAGGGGGTCCCGTGTGGCAAAGGCCATTTGCAATTGTATTGGAAACCTTCCGCCACCCTCCACATTCAGCTCGGCCGCTGTTCTAAAGCTATTCGCCAACTAAACCATGCTTGACAATCATATTTGTTTCTGGCTACTTCATTCATTCATTCAGCCCAGTAACAGATATTAACAATGTTCTATTCCCTGCAGCAATGCACACAATTACAGACACTTGTAACATTCCCACACTGCCGTGTCACACATGCTAATGAATCAGTGAAACTCAGTGGAAGAAAAGGTCATATTTTTTCTTCTTTACTAGTAATAGTGGAAAAAATGAAGAATGGATCATTTTGAAAAAGAGACTTTTAACTTTGGGCAATATATTTTTTAATCTATATAATGAAAACAAATATTGCATCTTAAACTACAACTCAACTGATATATACCAAGTGACTTTTTGTAAAAGATATTAGCAGCACTAAAGACCGCAAAGACTCTCCATGTTGTGGTTTAACGTGGAAAATAGTTCAAGGTCTGGGAAAACAGCATCTGACCACCCAAAACACAGTCAACAGTAAAAATAAATGGCTACAACTTCTCGTCACTACTCAGAGGAGGTGGGAAAAGCAAAAAGGCCCTGGCTGGTGTGGCTCAGTGGAGTGGGCGCTAGCCTGTGAACCAAAAGATCACCGGTTCAATTCCCAGCCAGGGCACATGCCTGGGTTGTGGGCCAGGTCCCCAGCCGAGGGTGTGCAAAAGGGTGTGCAAAATCAGTGTATCTCTCGCACATCAATGTTTCTCTCCCTCTCTTCCTCCCTTCCCTCTCTCTAAAAATAAATAAATAAAATCTTTTTAAAAAGAAAAAAGATAAAAGGCTAGTCTGGCAAAAAATGGGACCAGGGACCACCCGTGCAAGAGCCCATCAACCGCATTAGCACTATGCTTAGATTTGAAACAAAACTGAATTTAATGTCTCTGCATTTTTATCTAGCAGAAACTGCCTAAGAAGAGAAGAGAGGGAAGAATGGAATAGGAGAGGGAAGAAGAAAAAAGTGGAGGATAAGAAAGAACTTGGACTGAGAAGATGTGAAGAAGAGGAGGGTTAGACAGGAAAGCAGCAGCCGCCAAGGAGCAAGGAAAACGGGAAGCTGTTGTTCTCGGAGCCAGCGAGGAAGGAGCGAACACTGGGGAACTAGAGACGTTTGAAAGGTGTGTGAGACGAGGCCTGGGAAAGGACCCATTCCTTTGTTCTGCGACATTGATTTTTGCCACATGGAGCTGGTTCATCAAGAATCCTGACAAGGGAAGTTTAGGTGGAGTGGTGGGAATGGAAACTCTTTGGAGAACTTTTGCTACAAAGGTGAGCAAAGAAATGAAACAGCAATTGGTTGGAGATGTGAAATCAAGAGAAGGACGTGCTTTTAACGTGGGAGAAATAGCAACCAGTTTGGTTGCTGGCGGGAATTCCTGAACAGACAGCAAACACTTGCTAGGAGGAGCGGAAGGAGGGGTCTCTGGAGCTCGGTCTTCGCGTGCCCCGTGACACAACCCGGGACTCAGCGGAGGGCTGGCTCGCAGTGGGGACTCGAACAGCATGGCGACAGCAGGGGCGCAGGGAGAAGCAGAGGAAGTGGGGCCGCTTCCGGAGGGCGGTGGGGAACTTGGGGGGGGGGCAGTCTTTCCAGATTACTTCTGTTTCCTCAATTAAAAAAACATCACTAGCTATGTTAGGATGCATCCTGCCCTTTTCTTTAGCCGGCCAGGTGAGGTCTCCAACTTCCCCAACGCTAGCTTTCTGTAGTCGTAATTTTTATGTCACCTTCTGTTGGGAACCGCCCTGCCTGGCTTCAGGAGTTGTAACTCCCCATGACTAAGGCTGAGTGAGCGACCATTGGACTGTGAGCCACCAAGGAGACAAAGCTTATCTCCCTGGCAGGAGCGCTGCTTCTGCTTCATCTATAACTGGCCCCCAGTGCTTGGTCGGTTAGCCAATGATGGGTAAGATTTCCCAAGGGGGCGTCACCTAAGACAGGCACAACCACTTGGAAAGCCCTCAATGAAGGACTGGGGGGGCTGCAGCAAAAAGGGGGTGATGGACACCACCCCCAGGCTATCCTGACATAGCCTGAGTCCTCAATCTGTCTGGGAATTTTCCTTATCTCTGGCTTCCTGGTCTTAATCCACGTAAGCCTGAAACTATGACAGAGGGCGGTGCAGCCCTGTGCTGGCTAGAGCGGCTCCCCGGGTCATCGGGCGTAAGAAAGAATTCGTAAAGTCCTGTGAAACCTGCTTTGCTAAGAGTGCTCTCATTTAAATGATAAGGGTCCGAGCAGAAAATTAGTTTGTCTCCCAAAGTTTTGTAACCCCTTAGCTGACAGACCCCGACTCAATTAAACCCTCAGAGTTCTTTGAAATGTTATCTATTGCTTGATCCTTGCTGCCTGACATTGATTGATGAGCTTTACCTGTATTCCTGTGTGTTACGAACCTAATAAAAAGTCACTGAGGAAGGGGCTCTAGGCCCTTCTCCTTGGAGAGATTGGCCACCTCTCCTCCCCAAGCAGATCATGTCTTGGTAGTCTTATTTTCATCTGTGACTGACGGATGGATGGGGCTCTGCGGGCGGAGCCCCACCACAATCTTCCAGGTGGCAAACATGGGGAAGTCAATGAGCACCCCGGGAATAAGCAAAGGAGGGCTTCCAGGTTCTGCTCCCTAAGCTGCATCAGCATGTACATTATTGCCCTTCACCATGGGTGTCCTGTCTTCATGACCAGCATGCAGCTTTGATCTGGAACTTCCGCATGTTCACAGCACAGAAAAGCAAGGTCATGTGACACCCATGCACTTGCCTTTGCAGCCAGTCATAACCCCTCAGACCACTCTGCCAGCACATTTTGTCTGTTGCCCGAGGTAGCTTTACAGGGGATGTCAGCCCTAACACGTCTTCATAGAAAGCTTTGAAACCAGTTTTCAGAAGTCCACCTTTTCCCCAAAAGTTTGTTCCTTGTTTATATGTCTGGTGCAGAGTTTCCAAAGAGTGCCACACAGAACGTTTTCTTTTACTAATTGGTCCAGAAAGATGCTCCCTGAGAAAAGTTTTCTTGATCATAGATTTCAGAAATGCCTCACACTATGTCTGTGTATTGGAGCTGTCCAGTGGAAGTGAGCATGTCACGGACTTGGAGAACTCTAAGAACACCAAGGAAACTTTCACAGCCCTGTGCTTCCTAAACCTGACCACAGAATTCTTATTTTCCTTGAGCACCCACATAACACACTTCAGAAAAAGCTACCTTAAAGCTCATCCTTTTCCAAAAATAGGGCATTCCATAACAAAAACCATTAGGCATATTTTCTCTTGCTAATATGATGTTAGTATTTAAGAAAATAAATGCAACTGATGCATTACTGGCAGCACGGACGGGCCTGTGCCTCCACCTACATGGGGAAAGCAACAGAGATAAGTGGGCTGTTTTTCTGTGGGACGCACCAAAAAATGTGAATTTCCGTATCTCATATCCCAGATCTGTGCAGGCCAATCAATACTCCTGATCCGTGTATCTGGGAATGAGGATTAGTGTTATCTAAATGACAAGAATGAATACAAATAAGAAAATAACATGCATGGCCAAACACCAATCCATCCCATTTCCAGTTTCAAAATCAGGGATGCAATGTACAAAATGCTACGGTAAAATTCACTGAAAACAAGGGAATGCTGTGGTACTTTAAACAATTATACACTTACTTGTCACTAAGTCCACTGTGAAATACCAGCAGAGAATTTTAATGACTTTTTTCTAATACATGTAAATTGTCTTCAAGCACTTGTCGTGAGAAATTATACTTAAATGATAGGACATTAAGTTTAAAAAACTGAATGGTTGACAGTGTTTGCAGGGCTGACTTAAACTGCTGACTTAGTCGGTGATGAGGGCACAGTGGGTCCTAACCCCAAAAGGACTCTATCGCGAGGCGTTGCTGGGACCGCAGCCGCGCAGCGGTAGGAGGAAGGCGGAAAGGAGGAGCTGGCCGAGCCAGGCTGAGGGAAATGATCCAGGTGCAGATTTGCCTCCCTGCAGGTCAGCGGTGAAGGATTCAAAGCCAGTATTCAAATAGATAAGGAAAAATAACGTTGGAGGCAGGATGGGGCAGAACAGAGAAGAGCCTCTGGCAAAAGACTGGATCAGGCATACAGACCGTGGTAGCAACCATCTTCACGCCAAAAAGGATACAATAGCCTTGACTTTGATGAAGGAAACTCGGGTCTCTAATTCAGTGAACACCATTTAATGAATAATTCCCCTCTGAAAATGCCTACATAGTGTTAAACACAAACTATTGAAAGATATGTTGACCTGAGGATATTAAATAGGTGTCCAGGCCCCCTAACTACCTAACTATATCCTGAACTGTACACTAGTAAGGTGTGAGATTCAACTTTGTACTTCAGAAAAATCACAAATGGTTACATTATGAGACTTTGGGGTCTGCCCCAGAGAGTTGAAACCATAATGTCAAACCTGCAAAAGCTAACATTCAGCAGTGTTTAAGACGATGAGCTTGGTGCCTAACTCAAACAAAAATTCATTCACCCACAAAGAGAAGAGCCTCGTCCTCTTCTAAAATGTCTAATGGTGAAGAATAAGCCATTTCAGATTCCACACCTCTGAAATCTGCGTCTTAATCTTCAACTTCCGCTCCATCCTCCTAGTTCTTCACTAATACGGCACCTTCTTCTCCAGCTATCAGCACTTTTCCCGGAGACCATGAGTGTGAAGGGAGAAGAGCCCAGGCCGGCTCCAGTGGGTGGACCTGACCCCCAAGACCAGTCTCAGTGGTCACGTCCCCCTTGTTAGCAACCGGTGTGGGTGTGCACAGGTAACAGCGTGGAACCTTTCTGGCCAGTAAGACGGGAGGGAAAGTTTCCTGAGGGCATTCTAGAGAAGGTGGCCCTGCTCACAGCAGCCAACTGGATGACGCCGACAGGCGGAGACCAGAGTCCTACGACTACACAGAAGCAGAGGCAGGTTGCTGGCCTACCGCTCCAGGGGCTGCCTGACCGCTGCACTCCTTGGTAGAGAAGAAAATACGCTTCTGCAGCTTGGGTAAACTCAATGTAGGGGTTTTCCATTAGCCCCAGACATCCTGATACACCAGGTTTTAGGTTTTGTTTTGTTTTTTTTTTTTCTTGAAAAATATTCTCATGTAGGAAAGAAAGGCATTCACCCACAGAAATCTGAACGTCACAGGGTGGTGTAGAATGGAAAGTAAGTCGTCCCTGGCCTTCCGGTCCTGCTCCCCAGAAAGTACCATGTGACCAGTGTCTGCTAGCACCTCTGGTGGCTGTCACTGAAATTGAACATGATGGTTAAACCACTGGTCTTTGATTTGCCAACATGAGACAGAATAAACCAATTACCTACCATGGACGAGGGCAGCCTTCTCCTCTCCTCTCCCCTTTCATTTCCCAGTACGTGTGGTACACGTTACATAATTATCCCATGAATGTATGTTAAGTCTTTTGTGAGCTGTATATACATCGAAAAACATTATAACACAATTATGTGAACAACTCCATCGTAAACGAAGTATTTAGCTCCGTGAAAGAAACAAAATCCTTCTTGTTTTCCAAATGGGAAATTCCCAAGTGTCACGTCCTAATGAATGCCCTCCAGTTCTTCCTGGCTTTCTTCATTCCTTCGCGAGGGTGCATGCTCAGCTAGGCCAGGCCCGTCTCCCACGTGGTACCCTTTCTTGTCCGTTGTAATCATTTTTTCCCATAAAGAATATCCATGGATGGTAAGCTGTTTTGCATTTTGAAAATGCCTGTATTTTGGTCTGACCGATTAATAATTTATCTGGTTACAAAGTTCCAAGTTCAAAAGCATTTTTCCCTCAGACCTTTAAAGACATTGGCCAGGTCACTTCAGTTCCAGGATATTATTTGTCAGAGGTCTGATAAACCAATTCTTGCTCCTTTGTAGGGGAACATTTTTTGGCTCCACACCCGCCCCAACCCCCAACACCGCTCATTTCTCTGCAACCCTCCCCGACACCTCCGCACTGCTTTTCCACGCTGGGCGCCTTCTGCTCCCTCCCCACCTCTCACCCTTTTCCGGTTTATAATTTGGCACCATTGGGGGCGGAAGAGGAAGGAATCCTGGGTTCTCCCACATGATGAGACCATCTTGCCAGCGCTTGCCAGAACCTTTACCATAAATGTTTACATTAGGAATAAGGTATTTTACTTATGCATATGTATAAAAATAATTCCTGAAAGCCTGTGATAAAGTGTTCACGTATATTATAGTCTTTTGATGTTTCCATCTACTTATTTTGCAGACACAGCCAAAGGGTATTCACCAAGAAAAATATGCGTGTGTGTGTGAATATTGTTACTCAACAACTAGAAATACCTTAATTCTCTACTCAACTGTCAGAACCGATGATCCCACCAGCTCATACCGGTCTGATTAGTAAATGGATGAAACTCGAAAGATGATGTGCTCTTTATCCTCAATCACATTTTGATTCTTCTGTCCTCAAATACTGTCTTGTTTTAAAAATACAATTTAGCAATCCTAATCACTAATTTTTATTTTCTTGGAAGAATGAAGGAGTTTTTTGTTTACATCACAGTGTCATAATTTGCTTGAAGACATGTTTTATAGGTGTAAAATAGCCCTAAAATGCAGTCGTTTCAATAACTAGAGCAGTTTTCAAAAGAAAAGCATGTTGACAACATGTTGGCTAGACTAAATAAAATCATAATGGATGGGTCTGGCCCGACAGGGTAATCACTTTCAGGCCACAGTAAATTCTGAGAGAGCAGGAGGCAAGGAGAGGGGGGCAACAGGAACCCAAGTTATAAATGTGCTCATCCTTGTTCTCCACTACACTGCTGCACAAGTCCTAAAGATTAGGATTTCTTTTCTTTCACTCAGGCCAGTATTTACCGAACTTTTACTCTTCCACGCTTGGATACACATGGCTAAGGTTACTCCGTGAAAATGGTTCCCTAGTCCTGCAAATCTGGCAAACGATACTTGGTATCTTTACTACAGATTCAAAATACAGATCAGCATACCAGAAGCTCACAGCAGCCCATTCCAACAGTGTTCTGGGACCTTCATTTCCAACATGTGTTCAGGAGGAGGAGGTTCCCCCCACAACTCCCAAGCAATGCTCCAAACACCCTCACTTCAGACACCGTCTACCCGGAGAGAGCATCGGACCCCGTGGGGTTCAGGCTCCATCCCACAGGACGGCCCCCTGCTTCACATGCCCATCGCAAGCCCACACTGTTCCCTGTGGTGACCGACTGACTGCAGACTGGAGGTTCCGTGACCACTTCCTCAAAGAGCCAAAGAGGTCAAAAAAAAAGGTGGTGGAGCGGGGGGGGGGGGGGGGGGGGGGGGTGTTCAAATAAATGTTCAAAATGGGAAAAATAAGAAGATAGCCAGATAACCAGGCCCTGGAGAAAAATGCTCACAATATAAAAATAATCCTTCAAGTTAATCCTGATTTGAAAATGGGCTTTTCCCCCTTCATTTCTTTTGTTTAACAGATGACAGGTAATCCTCAGGCCAAAATTCAAGTTATGGCTATTTTCTTGTTATTAAACAAATCAAACTTAATTTCCAGGAAAGATGTATAGATATAAAATAAATTCATGTTCTTCAATTTTCAAAATAAAGGTGATCATTAACAAATATAGCTTATTTTTTTCCCAACCAGGCCTAAAGAGGAAGCCGTGGCAAGAATACTTGCTCCTCAGAAGCAAACACACCAAAATTATAATGAACAAAACCTTCAAGCTGTCAAAATTTGTGAGGGAAGGAAGATGAAAGCAAGCAAGAGAAATTATCAAATGGCAATCAAGCAAGATCATATGAGGGCTTTCAGGTTAATCAGAAGTAACTTCTGGAATATGGTCTATGATCAGCATAAGCAGCCCCATTGCTTATACCGATTAAGCATACCTCCAGAATTGCAGAATAAACTTTTAACTAAGAAAAAAAATGACAACAGAGAACATCAAATTGTAAATATTGTATTTCTCTCATTCACATACCATGTTGTATGAGACATTTACTACTTTTATATGTATCCATAGGATTAATACTCATCGGAGTATAACGTGGGAAAGTGCAGAACTAGAGAAGTCTATCTGAAAACAAAAGCACACACTTCTTAGGATTTAAAAATATTGCACGTAATAAGGTTGCGCAGAAATTACTGGCTGTTTTTTACAAACAGAATGAGGTATTAGTCAAATTCTAGATGAAGATAAGTGCAGAGGAGGAACCACACACACAAAAATACATAAATCCATAGTAAGACACACAGAACCAACAACTAAGAAAGAACTGTGAAAAATATGTAAAGCAGCTATGATTCCAACATTAGCAAATCATTAGCCAGGGGCCAAATATGTAACAATCTCTTGGCAACATTTCCTAAGTTTTCAACTTTCTTTTAGCCTAAATGACTATGAGCAACACAAGCATTTCCTTTAGTCCAATTTGACTACAGAAAGGCATGGCTCTGGGATAAACATTAAGCTACGCCCCTCTGAAGCTGTCAGTGGAAATTTACCCAGGTGCTACTGTCTGCAGCTGAATGACGCTTTATATGTAGCTCCATGTACACTCGGCAACCCACATCAGCGATGCTGCAGACCATGCAATTTTAAGTTAGCCAAGGTTTCACTGCAATAAATCATTTCAGTTCACACAACTTAAATCCACACAGACTTACAAGTTTAACCTTTAAATATGTATCAGGCAAACTCCTTCTTTTCTTGGCAATAAAACTGGCCACATTAATAAGCCCAGAGGCAGGTGGAGAAAAAAGACCTGGCAAAATTAGATTTTTTTCACGAACCTTTCTTAGGGAAATTAATAATTAGCTATTTCTCTACTAACTGAATGTTAATTTGTCGAAAACAATTTAAATATATTTAACAGCTGTACCAAGTGAAATCATGCACTTGTCAAAATGGTTCACAGAAACTGTTTTGCATCATAGATAGTGAAGAACAGTCAGGCAGTCGGGCGCGGTGAGAACAGGGGGAGAGGGCACTACTGTCCCGAGCAGTCAGTGTACGTCGTGACCATGTTCCCCCTGCGCTGAGTGACAGTCCTGCAGTGCTTGCTGGACCCATGGAACCTGTTTTCAGTCTGTACTGTGTGCCGACTGGTGGTGTCAAAGCCACTAAAAGAAAACATTTTCTCCATGTCTTCAAACATGTCATCAAAGAGTCCACCTCCAAAAGAAAACTCCTGGAAATGATGCCTCTGTCTGCTAGAACCATCCTGGCGTGTCTGGAAGTGATTCTCAAAATGCTTCTTGGACTGAGTGTTTTGGTTTTGACCAAAAAAACCAAAGTCTTTGAATAGATCATCAAAATTGAAGTTAAACGACTGCTCGAAAGGACTTCCACTACCTCTTGGCCCTTTACCATCAGTAAAAGCACTGTGTCCCAGTGTGTCATACTCTCTTCGCCTGTTAGCATCTGAGAGTGTTTCATATGCTGAAAGAAACAAAAATACTTTAGTAACTGAAGGTAATCAAAATTACATGGTCCAAACCTCTTCAAGTTATTCAACACGCTACCTTAGAGGATTTCATATTGTAAGTAAAGCTGAAACATACAAAAAGAAGAAGAAAGTGAGAGTGAAAGTTACAAAAGGCAGGACGTGGCGCTAACCGCTGCACACCAGCAGCAGTCAGCGCAACGCCTGCCCTAGTGAGTATCCAACACACACTTGTTACATGAGCACTGCCACTACAAACACGTGTGTGCAACAACTGCAGAGACAGTCTTCATACTGTTTGTGTAAAACCATGACTCAGATTAAGGAATTGGATAGTCAACTATAATGAATTAGGAGGAATTTAGATTTTTCACTCTTCCTAGTTGAAGTAAATGTTTAACTCCAACCCCCAGTCAGTTAACCCCACCCACCATTAATTACTGAATGCTCAGGAGATGCAATTGGGTTTAGAAACAGTCTTAAGTCAAAATTTGTTTCATACTTTTCCTTAAAGACAAATGTGGCTTTATAGTGCAGATCAAGCGATGAAGGAAAATAAGGCATTTCAATGTATTTAAATGTTTCTACACTTAATACTTTTATATTTAATCTCCATATTTAACACTATGTTTCGTAAGTTAGTTTATAAGTTTTGAGTACCAAGAACTCCTTTTGACATAGAAACAAGCAGTTTTACAAATAAAGAATAAATTTTTCAAAATTTTAAGATCTGTAGGCCAATGAAAGAAATACACCACCATTCATCCATCCATTCAGGGATCAGTTACTTGTTTTAAGAAAACAGCCTCAAGAACATCCCTCTGTGGAAACCCCCCCCCCCCCCAATCTCCAGGCCTCAAACGCACACACCCCAGCTCACACGCCCTGCACAACCAGGCACCACCTGCAGGACCTCGGGGACAGTCCCCGGCTCACCTTCCGCAATCTCCCTGAACTTCGCTTCTGCATCAGGGCTTTTGTTTTTGTCCGGGTGGTACTTCATGGCCAACTTGTGAAAGGCCTTCTTGATTTGGCGCTCTGATGCTGACTTTGGCAAACCTAAGATATCGTAGTAACTTTTTGATGCCAAAATTAATTCTGTTATCATTAAAATGCAGATTGCAAAGACGAAAACTGACTGGGGAGTAGCCATTTCTAATATCCTAAAAGAGAAAAGAAAAAATTTTTTACCCACAGAACTAACCTTAAGACTTTTACTTTCAAAAGAAACCCAATGAACTTTTAGAATGCAAGTACCTGCTCCCACGTTATTTAACTTTATTCGGGCTTTATTCCCCCTAAATTGGGTGTAACTTTCAAGAGCAAATATAATTCAACAAAATTAAGAAAAAGTTTGTCTCTGCCTTTCCACTTAGACTCTGGCTACATACAGAGAACACACAAAAATACTGCTTTCTTATCAGTTACTATCGAAGACTCTCACTATGCAAGCACTGTAAGAGCTGTGTCTAAATCAGTAGCAATCTTCCCTCCCCAAGAAAGCGGTGCCTGCAGCCTTCATTTCCGTAAACACGGCATCTCACCGCCACACCCAGTAATATCAACAACGCAGTAGCACAAGAGAACGAAATCATTCTCTGAACTCCAAGGTCTCAAATGTTTAACAAAAAGCACCGAGAAACAAGTCGGGCCGAAAACTCCCAAGGGATACAACGTAAGATTCCTGCCAAGTCTGCTGGAAACTTCTCAGCTGCTACTAAAATACTTCTCTAACCTTAGAGAAGATTTAACTTAAAATCCTTGCTCCTTCAGAGGTAATGACTGGGTAAGATTTGAAAGAAGAGAGCCTGCTCCCCCCCCCCCCCCCCCCCGCTGCGCCCAGGAGTCCTTCACAACCACCTCTGGTGACATAACACGGCTGACGAAAGGCAGCGGGGTTTGGGGAAACGCCAGCCTTCCTCCTCCCGCGGCCTCTGCTGCGCCTAATTAGCAGGTGGATCACTTCTTTCCAGACTTAGTCACGGTCACGGGTCACGGATCCCGGGTCCCGGGGATCAAGTGCAAACTCTTGGTTTAAAGAACAGCCACCGAGCGCGTGGACGCCGCCAGCCCCGCTGGGGGTTCCCAGGCAACGGGCGGGGCTCAGCCTGGCGGGAGGCACCTTATTGGGGTAATAAAGGTTACTCCCCAGTTCCCAGTCCAGTATCCGACACTTGTGTAGCAGACTGCCTTTGGCGATGCAGTGACTTCTCATTCCTAAAAGGGACCCGCCCGCCGGAGGGCAGCCTGGGCCCGGCTCCCCAGAGCGGGTGGCCCCTGGGCTGGACAGTGCAGCCTCCACCCAAAGGCACCCACAGACGCCCCGCCCGCCCGTCCTGGCGTCGCCGGAGGAGCTGACCACGGCCCCGGGTCCCTCCCTGGGGGCGAGGGGCTGTCCAACGCCCGAGAAAGCCAGCGGCACGACCCCAAACGGGGCAAGCAGTCCTCCGTGGTTCCGCCGTCTCCTGCTCCTAATAACCTTCCTCGGGAACGCCGCACAGCCCTAAGTCCTTGGGCCACCGCGGGGGACAACAAGGCCAAGACAGCCCAGAATGGCCGAACAAGGCCCCAGGATGCTCTAAACCCCGCTCCCCGCGACCCCGGCCTCGTCCCTCAACCGCACCCTCCCGTTGCTGCTATTACGACCGGCCACGCACAGCCGCTCCGGCCCGGCCCCTGACCCCGGCCTCCGTGGATTCCAAGAGCCGGCGTGAGCCCCGCGGTCGCTGGGACACCGACCTCGCCCGCCTGCAGCCGCCGCCGCCGCGTCCCCACTCAGCCGGCTCCCACTGGCGGGCGGCCGCCGCTGGCGCCTCCACCTCCACAGAAGACCTACACGAAACGCTTCCCTATTGGCTCCGGCATTCCCACGTGACGCGGGCGCCCTACGCGCACGTGGAAAACTGTTGTTGCGGGTCAGCCTACACGTCACTTCCCTCCCCAGCTCTCCCTTTCCACGACAGGGCCGATCGGAAGCCCCAGAAGCGGAAGCGACTCCACCGAGGCAGCGTCTTCCTCCCGCCCATCGCGGCGCAGGCGCGGTGGCGCGGTGGCCTAGCCCTGCGGCCCCGCCCCGGCAAGGAGGGCCCACCTCCGTCCGTAGTTGGCCTGGGTCTCCCGGGTTCGCGCCGCAGCGATGCCTCGCTATTGCGCAGCTATTTGCTGCAAGAACCGCCGGGGACGGAACAATAGAGACCGGAAGTTGAGTTTTTACCCGTGAGTTGTCAGCCTGGCTTTTGGACCGCGCTGTTAACAGGCGTTTAGGGCCGGGGTTCGGGGTTTCTGCGGGCGCAGTGTGTCCCTGCGGGAATGGGGCGTGAAGGCTCGAGCTCCGCCTGCCTGGAAGTGCCCGTACTGAGTCTGGTCGCCGGGCCGGCAGGGGAGGATAGGGCCTGTTCAGGTGTGATAGTGCCCTTGAAACCGTAAAGTCTGCGTGGCGCCCTGAGGTTTCCAGAGCGGTTCCCCGTCTCACCTGACCTCATTGCGCTGACATCACCCCTGCCAAATGGGAGGGTGCACTCAAGTTCATGTACACGCACTGCGAGTTAGGTAGCAAGGAGGTTATGTAATTCTATCATCCCCCGAGGAGAAGGAGGCTTTTCAGAAAGGAGGCAGCTGATCCCGAAGGTGTGGCAGAGCCCCGGGCTCTAGATCCTAGGCTTCGATCGTGCGGAGAACAGGCTGTTACTCCCAATACTAGTGCCATGAAATGTTACGCAAAACCGCAGAAGTACTACTCACTTTAATCAGAAGAACGGGAAAGCAGTAGTGTGTCCTAATTGACAGAGTCCAGAATTTTTAGGTGCAAATCCTGGCTCCACTACTTTGTAGCTGAATGACCTGCAAATTATTTAAACTCGCGGTGCTTATGACCCCTCATCTGTGAAGGTATTGAAGGTGTTAATAGTACCTAATGCACAATGAACGAGTAAAGAGATAAATTGGCACTCAGTATGTGCTTAAATGAAAATCAGCATATTTACAATATTCTTTTTCCTTTTTGTTCTTGTATTTAAACGTAATTCATTTAATTCTAACCTGGCTGTCGCTTAACTTTCTTCGAGTTTTCACTACTTATTGTGTGAAGCCTGTTTTACTTTAGATCTGAAGCTCCCTGATGACAAAGGGCAAACCGCATGGTTGGGATTAGGGGAATGTATAACCTTGCTTTGTGCATGAAAAACCTTATGTTGTTACTATTTTCAAAAAATAGGAGATTATATATTCTTGTAAAATCACTGAAAGAAAAATAAGTTACTGTTAACTTATTTTACCCTGTAATACAGGGTAACCCAAACCTATTTAGACTGGTAGGAAAAAGTTTTCTCTAAAATTTGGCCATTAGTCTGGTTTTGCCTGTAAAAACCATTGCAGTCCGTTAGAGCCAACTCGAAGTCAAGGTCATTGTTAGTACACGTTAGAGCCAACTCGAAGTCAAGGTCATTGTTAGTACACGTGTAAGTGGCTGTCTTGCCTTTCTGTCTTTTCCATTTCATTTGTTTCATATCATAAAATATTTGAGTCTGCCCTTTGTTTAAGGGCATGTTTTGTTCTTGTGTCAGTTTCTCTTTCAGAACTTGAACTTTAGAGTTCATTTGTAGTACTAGTATGAAGTACATTTCAGGAGGACTTCATAGTTTATACAGAGCTCTTTCCTAGCTCTAGGCCAACTACACAACAACATAAACATAGAACATAATCCACAGAAAATATGAATAGATTTTGTTTTTATTGGCATACATACGTATCACTTGGAGGGACTCTGAGTTATGTTTAACCAGCCATTCTGCTCTAACAAAGCTTTGGATATACATCTTCCCTCTTAGTCGTCTTCCCCGCAGAGGGGATGTGATGTAATTGTCAAGAAGATGCTCTTGTGTTCTTTTGCAGCACTTGGTGCATAGAGAACCTATGTACGCAGGCCTGGAACCTGACCAATTGTAAATATACAGAAAAGTATTCCCTTTCTAATTTCAGGTTTCCTCTACATGATAAAGAAAGGCTTGAAAAATGGTTAAAGAATATGAAACGTGATTCATGGATGCCCAGTAAATACCAGTTCCTGTGTAGTGACCATTTTACTCCTGACTCTCTTGACATCAGATGGGGAATTCGGTATTTGAAGCAAACTGCGATTCCGACAATATTTTCTTTGCCTGAAGATAATCAGGTATTGGAGACAGGGCGTAGGGGAGGGGGGATAGTGCTGAGCAGGGGGTAGATTGTAGGGTGGCAGGTAATCTGGTGGAAGGACTGAGAAGGAAGGAGAGCTAGGAAAACAGATATTTGAGAAAAAGGAAAACTAATTTATGCTTTTACTAAAAGTATGCTGGTTTTTTTAAATCTTTAAGTTATTGTTAAAGCATAGCTTAAGAGGAACAAAAAAGAACATACATAAATCATTAAGTTATCATAAGTAGATGATCTAAGATTTTTTTACTGGTTTTTAGAATGAACTGAAATGTTTCCATTATATATTGATGATGCTTAATGCTTTTCAAAGACACTTTAAATTCTATTTGAGTTACATAGTTAGAACACTTTTTTAATTCAATAAATTTGCTTGGCTAATAATACTTCTTAAAGTATTCAACACTGACTGAGAAGAGAATAAGCCTAATAAGGACATCTTTTTTAGAATTTGAAAATGTTATTTTCTAGGAGAAAGACTCTTCCAAAATAAACTGTCCGAAGAAAAAAACAGGTGATGAAAAAGAAATGGGCCTGCAAGCCGAGTCACAGAAGTCGTTTGTGTCAAAAGAGCCAGAGAAAAATACATCGAACCCAGCTGTCCTCCCTGAACAGGCCCAGCCACCCCCTTCCTCTGCCCTGGCCAAGCCACCAGCTCCAAAAACGGGGGCTGTACAGAGTAACATAGTAATTCTTACTCTAGTTAATCAGGATACTGGAAAACCCGAATCGACCTTGGAAACGTCAGTTAACCAAGACATAGGTATGGGTGGGTTTCACACATCTTTTGAGAATCTAAATTCTACAGCAATTACTTTGACAACCTCAAATCCAGAAGGTATTCAGCAATCTTTGGAAACCCAAGAAGTGTTTGAAATAACTACCAGTCATCTTGCCAATCCAAATGTCACAAATAATTCCATAGAAATTAAGACAGCACAGGAAAATCCATTCTTATTCAGCACAATCACTCAAACAGTTGAAGAATTAAACACAAATGAGGAATCTGTCATTGCCATTTTTGTACCCACAGAAAATTCCAAACCTACAATTAATTCTTTTATACCTGCCCAGAAAGAAAACACGGACATGGAGGACATAGGCGTTGACGATTCCTTATATAAGGATGTAGACTATGAGACAGAAGTTTTACAAATTGAACATTCTTACTGTAGACAAGATATAAATAAGGAACATCTTTGGCAGAAAGTCTCCAAACTGCATTCCAAGATAACTCTTCTTGAGCTACAAGAGCAACAAACTCTAGGGAGATTGAAATCTTTGGAAGCTCTCATAAGGCAGCTGAAACAGGAGAACTGGCTCTCTGAAGAAAATGTCAAGATTATAGAAAAGCACTTCACAACGTACGAAGTTACTTTGATGTAAAGAGGTCTCAAACCTAGGACTTTTATGTACGCACGTTGCAGCCAAACCAAATTGTATGTAAAGTGAACCTTCTCCTGCATGAAGTTCTCATCCTAACGAAGCCAGAAGAGGGCTCTCATGTTGTGAACTGCATTCTGGTCGTGAAATACTCATTTGGGGGAAAAGCTAGAGCGCTGTTGGGCTGTAGATAAAAAGTTTTATTACTTGGCAGTTTAAAATATAATGAATAAGTAATAGGGTTTTGTCATAAAATGAGAGAACACAGGTATGGTAAAAAGGGCCAGAATAAAAGTCAGCCTCAGGAATAACCCTGATTCCACCATCGGCATGTGACTAAGGCAAGTTACTTGTCAAGGTTAAGCCTGTCTCTCAATCTATAAAATAAGAGCACTTAACTAGATCTTAAATGCAGTTTGTGTACAGTTCCTTTCTAGTCACATATTTTTAATACAACAACTAATCTGTAGGTACATAATACTGGGTACTGGCTAGACTTTGATTTTATTAACTGTTGGATTATCCTCAATATTTATTGAATTCTGTGTTTGAACTTTTGGCTAAAGTCATTCATAATAACGAAGGAATATACTCCTTTTATAATTTTATTCCACTGGAACTAAAATAAGGAACCACCTGTTAGGCTAGTTCTTAGAGGTGCTTTACACTTGAAAGAATATGTATTTCGATACCTTATGTGTGGGTGACCATTGTAAACATACATAGCCATTTAAGCTTCTTAACACTGTATATATAAGATTATAGTTTATAAACCAAAAGTTTTAATGAGGTTAATTTTTTAAATATATTACTATATTTTAGAAAACATCCTTTGTATCTAATATGTGTAGCTTTTTAGAATGTGTGCATGTGTCATTTTTAAATCCAGAATAATAGAGTGATACTTAATATTGTATATTCCCACCTAAGTATATTTTATTAAAATTTATATTCAACACATTATAGATATGTAGTGATGACCTTCAACAGACAAATAGGAAAAAGAAGTGGCGGTGGTGTAAATAACACTGTGTTTATCCATATGAATGCAGGAAAAAATACACAAGCAAAGCCTTAGCAGTGACAACAGAAATGTGAAAAATAGATGATCATTTAAAATCGGAAGTGAATGTCATTACATATGTTACTGTTTATGGTATTGAACAAGTTCTTATCAAGCTGATTCTTAGCTTCTTTTATATGAAAAATGCTATTTATCTTGAGGGATGGTTTTGATAAATCTGCAAGGTGACAGTTACGTTTTTAGTCCTGGAAAGTCGGGGGAGGTCAGTGAATATTAGTTAACTGCACTAACTGCAAATGCACGGTGGTTATTTTGGGCTACATTTCACTTAGTTTTTTCAACCAATAAAATTGATTGGCATTATATGAATGTAAGTCAGCTAATTACCAAAACTTGATTAGAGGTGTCCTTATTGGGTAACCATGTGGGGTGGTAGGTAAACTTAATATTTTACATAGATTATGGTAATTGGTAGAGTTAATGTTATTTTTCAGTATTTCCATGTTACATTTTGCTAGTACTTTAAAATTAACATAGATGAAGATGGCCTTTATAAGTTATTAAAAGTGTTACAACTCAGTTTTTAACTATATACCATGTAATTATTGTCGCTTTGTTTAAAGTTATTTAACTCGTTTTATTTCCTTAAGCTTAATAAATTATAAATACTTAAAATTTTTTCTTGGCTTGCCTGTGTTCAGTTTTGGATGTTCTCAGTTAACCCCTAAGTATTTTTGAGGGTTCTAGCCAACTGTTTTACCCAGCTTCTTACGGGAGCATCTTCGCTCACCTTGCCTGTATCTTCAGCGCCCCCTTTCACATCACTCTGCACACGGCTGGCGGCCTTTACCCACGCCCCCCACGCCCCCACCACCTCACTTCCCCAGCTCAGCGGCGGCGCGCTCTGGCGCGCTCTCCCGGGGCCTGCCAACTAGAGCCACACCGCTGCCCTGGCATGCACGACCCTCTGTGGTCCCCTTCAGCCCGTGTTCCGGCCCCCGGGACTCCTTAGCATCTCCCTCCCATGCCAGACGGGCGTCTGCTTGTCTGCCTCTTTGGTTGCCTGTACTTAAGCAATCTGTCCAAATTAAAAATATTTTGACTTTGATCGAATTTCATTCCTTTTATGCCAGTCAAAATTGTTTTCTCTCTGCTCCTGCTGTAGCAGCATTTACCTTATACCTTCTTTATATCCGGTCTGTGGCTATCTCTGCCTAGGTTGCAAGCTTTCTGAAAGTAAAGTTTTCATTATGACTTGTTTCTTTGGTAATATTTACTCAATCAATATTTGGATGAATGTTTTGAATTTGCCTCCTTAGAATTCTTGGTTCTTGTCCCTTAAAATCAAGAACCTCCTTACGTAGATTTTCATAGAATCTTTTAAACATTCCATGTTTGCAACAGACAGAAAAATGTGCCAGTTACCTGCTGTGCCACCTGTTGAGTTTTGGAAGGCTGCCCCGACCCCGACTGTGTATTTCCTTCTTCCTTGCTTAGATGATTCCAAAGGAAAGTGAGCCCAAGAAAGCTGCACACATTTATGTCTACACGTCAGGGAGGTAGTAAGTCAACTTTACGCAGACTTGACCACTGTAAGTAATGCATGGCATTGATGTGAACATCAAGCAGAACTTTCCTGCAGACCTTACCTAGAACAAAAAGCCATGGACTGAGAGTTGGAATATTCACGTGCAGATGAATTCTATTTCTAACTAAACTGAACAGCTCTGCTAACTAATTTGGTGTTCAAATGCATAATCTTTTTTTTTACTTTTTAGATCATGTTATGTAATATTTTTGTGGGCGAGGTGGGGTAAAAGTCCTGATTCACAGTTGTTGGGAGAAAATCTATAGAGAAAAAGGGGGTGAGATAAATGTGAATGAGAGAAGTTCCTTCAAGGAAGGGTCTTTTTTCATCTTGACCTCCCATCGAACCCTCTGACCTCTTGGTCACTGTATCTCCAGTGGACTTTCCCTTCATCTCTCCTTTGTCACCTTGTTCCCATGGTCAGTGGTAGGCCTTTGTCACCACCAGTATTTGCAGCCCCTTAAACGGTGTCAACTTCAAGTGCCTCTTGTGATTCCCACCTGTTCTCCAGCAGGTGTCGAAACAGCTCGCGCTGCAGCCAACCAGTTTTCCACCATCCGTCACCGCCGCGGTAGTCCGTGTTCTCCAGACATGGCCACGGAATCCGTCTCCTCCCGAACTCTCTCCCCTACTGGGATCTTGCCACTCCCTCCCTTATCATGTTTGTGTTTCTGAATTTGGGGGGGGGGGTTTCAGTGCCCGCTTTGACCAGTAGAACACAGTGCAAGTGACGCTGCCAGGTCCAGACTCAGCCCTCAACTGGCCGGGCAGCTTCCGCCTCCTCTTTGGAACGGCCCCTCTTGGCATGCCAGGTGCCTATAAGATGGCTGATGCCCTGTGACCCCGCCGGGGAAGCCAAGATGCACGGAGAGGCTCGGAGAGTAAGGCCTCAGCCATGTGAGTGACGGAGCCAGCAAGCACCCCAGTGGTCACAGAGCCCCAAAAGACTCCGGAACAGAAGTCAACGATACCTCTGGGTTTGGAACAGGGGTCTGAAGACATGCTAAAAAAAAAAGCAAATTGATTCAAGTTTATTAAGAAGTAATAGGAACTAGAGAGTATTATGCTAAGTGAAATAAGCCAGGTGGTAAAAGACAAATACCATATGATCTCACCTATAAGTGGAACCTAATCAACAAAACAAACAAGCAAGCAAAATAGAACCAGAGACATGGAAATAAAGAACAAACCGACAGTGACCAGAGGAGTGGGTGTAGGGGCATAACGGGGTAAAGAAGGGGAAGGGTCAAGTCAAAAAACACGTATAAAGGACCCATGGACAACGACAATGTGGGGGGTGGGGAGTGAATGTGGGAGACAGGTGGGCAGGGCACAGAGTGGAACGGGGCAAAAATGAGGACAACTAATTGAACAATGATAACAAATTTAAAGAATAGCCCTTAAAGTGAAATAAAATAAAAATAAAACTGTAACCCCCCCAAAAAAGAAGTGGTAGCCATCCCACACAGTTTGGCAGGTACCCCATTCCTAAACCTGGCAAAAGATGGGCACTTTGGTTTCTAGAAAGGACAGAGGGTCTAGAAAAGATGAAGCCCTGGCCCAGACACCAAACTAAAAAGAGGTATTACGTGAACGTTTACAAACTGATTAGTAAGTCCCACCCCCTCCTGCCCCAGCCTGTGTCACCGACGCAGTTACCAGAACGAGTGACCAAGCTTCTACCCTTCAGTTTGCTCTTGGGAATTTAACAAAGCTCAAGAGAAAAAGAACAAGATCTCCCATCGGGAGTCCTCATTGGGTGCAGCTAAGTCACTCTGCCACGTGACCCTCAGCCCTCACTGTGCCCCAGAAATCACCTGGGAAACTTAAAAATTACCCTCACCTGGGCTCCACTCCCAGGTCTGATGTAAAACCCGGGCATCTGCATTTTTATTAATTTTCCCGATGATTTTCATGTGCAGCGAAAGTATTGCTCTACAGGGAAGCTGTGGACAAGGCTTGCCCCAAGTACAAAGCTTCCCATCAGTGTTTAAGCGTCCTGCCAGCTGGCCGTGGGTAGACAGTTGGGAAAGCAGTTAACATGAAACAGACCAAAGTTAGAGGAAAAACAGCAATTTGGGAAAACAGATTATGTCGGCAGAGGAAAATTTAGGGGAAACAACCCAACTATGTAATTAATGTAGTTACCGAGGCAAGATACGTTGATTGCGTCCCTGAGAACAAAAACAGAATAACCTTTGTTAAAAAGAAGCCTTATGAAGACAAAAATAGGCCTAGTAACTTAAAGTGTGAAATTAAAAATAAAAAGTTAATAGGAATCAGAAGATTAAAGTTGAGAAATTCTAACATACTAAGATATCAAAAGATAATGCCTTTGTGCAAAAACGTTAAAAACAGCAAATTAAGCATGACGTTTTGAGATGTACAGGTAAATACAGAAAGAGCAAGCATACATCCCTGGGAGGGGTTGGCTCCAGGGAGCGGGAAATCGGGGAGGTGCACAGCGGGTGTCCGTAAGGAGGCTCCTGGACTTTGTGAGCGAGAAGCTATGGCTCCTCCTCCTCCTCCTTCAGGACTGACCTCCTCATCACTTTATCTCGAGAGCATTTATTTGCCCTTCCCCGTGCCCTTCTGACTTACCCCTATCATACTGATCACGCAGTATCATTGTTGCTTCTTTACCATTTTCATGCCCCCAGTGTGAGTTTTCATACCCTCCAAGTGTAAGCTTTGAAGCTTCGCCGCCTAGCACAGTTCCTGGTGCGGGGTAGGAGCCCCATGAATATTTGTCAGGAGAACAACTTGACACCCACTGAACTGTATTTCAGGCACTGTTTTGCTGAGCTGATTCTGGTTTCACACAGGGACCGTGACCTGATACGTTAACTGGTTTGCAGGTCGGTGAGTGCGTTACCGCCCCGTTACTCAGGCAGGCCTGTTCAAACATTACCTTGCAGTACAAGGTGAGCAATGCTAGCCCGCTATACGCAGGGCCCAGTAAAGGTGAAGTGCATTCCTTCTAGCCTGGAGTTCTGGCCCTTGGAATCTGGAATGTGGGAAGCTTCCAGAAGGGTCATTGGCTCTCCTAAAACCTAAAGCAAAATTTTGTATGCATAAGCATTTTTCTGGAAAGAGAACCCATAATTTCTATGATATTCAGCTGCTCGGGGCAATAATACCTTATAGTTCACAGTTGCCATTCTCAGAAAATCATAAACCTCTTTACATCTTCTTCTCCAAAAACATAGGAACATAGAGATGGGAAAGTTATTACTCTAGATTTGAACACACACACACATACACACCACTACCAATTCAGCCATGTAGTTTTAATTACCTGGGAGTAGAACACTAAAACTAACAGAAAAATTGGCCCATATCCAAAAAAGGGTTGGGTAAATTCCACACAGAATTCTTACAAGTTTTAGACCTGTGTTCTTTCACACCTCCCAGAAAATAAATTTTAATGCTCAAAGTACTATATAGAGTGTCAGAAAAAATAAATTCAGAGAGTAAGTATTTCTGATAACTGGAAAATACTATTTAAGATCAAGTCACCTGATTTTTTGGTTACTGAGATGAAATTCAAAATGCAAAGCAAGGAAGCAGGGGCCAATGTCAGAGCAAGCCTCATCTTGCACTTTTTCCGGGCATGGTTCGGGTTTTCCATGAATAAAAATGCACAATGTTTGAATATGTACAACAGACTAGAATGTCATGTGTGTGGAATGAGGTTAATTTTATTGAGCTTGCCAACTTGCTTAGCTTGGCTGGAAGTGAATTCTCCGACATGAGACAAGTATCTGCACCATGGATGACACAGAAGTCAGCCAGAAGTATTGTGGTATCAAAATACAAGGCATTTCTGTAGGAGTGAGGAGGGAAGGGCAAAGGACGTCATTTGGATTTTTCTTTTTTTTAAGCATATTTTATTGATTATGCTATTACAGTTTTCCCGATTTTTTTCCTCCCTTCCATCCCTTCTCTGCCCTGCACACACTGCCCCCCCATCCTCCAGCATCCCCCCTCCCCTTAGTTCACGTTCATGGGTCATACATATAAGTTCTTTGGCTTCTCTGTTTCCTATACTATTCTTAACCTCTCCCTGTCTATTTTATGCCCACCAATGATGCTTCTTATTCCCTGTACCTTTTCCCCTCCCATTCTTCCCCTCCCCCTCCCCACTGAAAACCCTCCCTGTGATCTCCATTTCTCTGATTCTGTTCCTGTTCTAGTTGTTGGCTTTGTTTTTGGTTTTGTTTTTTAGGTTTAGTTGTTGATAGTTATTAATTTGTTGTCATCTTACTGTTCATAGTTTTTGATCTTCTATTTCTTAGATAAGGCCCTTTAACATTTCATACAATAAGGGCTTGGTGGTGATGAACTCCCTAAACTTTGCCTTATCTGGGAAGCACTGTATCTGCCCTTCCATTCTAAATGATAGCTTTGCTGAAAAAAGTAATCTCAAAAGAAACCTTACAGGGAAGAAGGGGCTGGAAAGGAGTATTTGAAGTCATGAAAGTCAAGGCGCTACATCCAAGATTGCTCTATCCAGCAAAGGTGTCATTTAGAATGGAAGGGCAGATACAGTGCTTCCCAGCAAAGGTCAAGGTAAAGGAGGTCATTCGGATTTTTCAAACAATCCCAGAAAGTCATTCAACAAGAAACCATTGGTCTGTTCTTTGGAACATTGAGTAATGTGTTTAGGAGACACTTGCTTTGCCTTGCTACAGACCGGTGCTTTGGAGTTCGGAAACAGCACCTTTCAGCCCACCTGTCTGGTTTCATTAATTTGGGACCTGACAGACCCCAGGGAAACAAACAGTAATAACACAGGAAGGGCACAGAGCTGAGACTCAGAGGCTGAAAAGCCCGGCTTGCCTCCGGAGTGGACTCCAGTCTCCGTTGGTAGGCAGAAGTGCATTACCGGATGTCAGCACAGAAATCCATTTTCAAAGAAAAGTGCCGTAAAAGACTTCGAATGAGGGGGAGAAAAAGCCACGGAAGCGCCAGTGAGATGAGCTGTTCCTTCCTTAGCAACAGCAAAGTACTGAGGGTGAAGAGACCACTCTCAAGAACAGAGAACAGAGCACCTGGTTTTAACAAAGAATACTTTCCATGGGAGAAATTGCTTGCAAATTTAAATAAAATGGTCCCACACGTCTCTGCTCTGTCTTCTTTGGTCCAGGTGGGCAGAACTGAAGTTAGAACTTCGTAGTGGGGGGAAGTCTTACATACGATGTCTCCTTTTCTAAGTGGTAACAGACACATACCCCTACCCCAGCGGTCTTCACAAACCATTTGTAACTAGATCATTCTTACTGTAATTTCCTCTTTATGCATCAGTCTCTCTGATTAGACTACAAGTTCCTAAGAGATGAAAATCAAAACTCACTCATCTTTGACCCATAGGGGAGGAAAAATTTCCCCCACACCCTGACTGAGACACAGTGTCTGGGTCTGTGAAACAACCTGACAAAACACAGATTAACGAGAAAAACGGCTTGTTCACACATTAACATGTGTGCGGACTGTGGGAGGACTCAGCTACGGGTGGTCGGAACTTGGGGCTTGTACAGCATCTTAATAAAGAAAAGTGACAAAAAGGAAAAGGGGTTTAGGTGCCTAGGGGTGGCACACCATGGGAAGGTAAAAAAAAATGGGGGAAATGAGGGAAGATAAGTGCTGCTTTAATAAGGTTTCTTATATAGATTACTGGTGCTCATAGGATTCTAGAATTATCTCTGCTGTTGCAGAATCCTCCTGCCCTGCCTAATAGCAGAGAGGGATGGAGCAGAGAAGGCTTCTCACATTGGCTTCCTCTCCATTGTCTTCAGCTCAAAACAACCCTTAGGTCAACCCTTATGTCAAAGTGGCATATTTTGGGCTGGCGCACCCTGACCCCCTTCAGCACCTGGTGCGCCCTCTATTAAGTGTGGAAAAACATGGTAATCATACGCTATGTCTTGATTGATGGGTGGTTGATAGAGTGTATCAGGCTATGCTTAGATATAGTGACTTTTGAAAACGATAGAACACTAACAATCGGAATTTTAAACCGCTCAATCCAAAGTCAGTGGCTCTCTGCTGACTCTTTCGCCCTAATGTACACCTCAGATTTACTGTTGACGGCAAACAGAGAAGAAGCCACAGAAATCAAAATGTCACAGGGAATGAGAACCTTAGAGAAGATTTAAACAGGCATGTAAGATGTCGAAGATAGTTGAAAATATAGATATCACTGTTCTTAATGTGAGGCCCCACTTGGAAAGTCATAAAATATTTATTTACTCCAAGATTTACATTTTCAATGGCAGTATGTAAAATGATTAAAAAATAAAACTCAAAAATTTAAAAATCAAATAGTATTGGGGGGGACTTACTGGCCACTCCTAAATCTCCCTTGTGTTAGATTCATCTAAATTCTAAGTTGAACATTGTAAAGTCAAGCCTTTGTATTCTTTTTGGATCGTTACCTTCATCCTGAGTGATTTATCTCTGACTTGGATTTTACTTTAGGAAGTCCAAACTCTACCTGTGTTTATTCTGTAACTTCACAGATATACCATCCCTAGAAGCTTTGTAGCCACTTCAGGTGTGAGCTCTGCCGTTGAACTGAGAGCAAACTAAGCCCACTTTGCTCTTTGTAGGGACTGCCATTTGAGCACTCTGCCATGGGGTGCTGGCTGACAGCTCCCTCGGGTGATGCGTTTACGTTTTATGATCGTTCTGGGAGCTAGCTGCTTAGATGTGAAAGGTCACCGTCCCTACGCTTTAGCACAATGTGGATTTTCTTCAAGTTGCGTCTTAACATGAATCCTGTTATGCTTTATTCACTGATCTTCCTAAATTTCATTTCCATTCATTTTAGTGAGTAATTCAAATGTTTGTTTGTTTGTTTTTTAATGTTAGCAGTGTGTCCATTGGATTTAATGTAGCATCAAATTCCACAGGTACTATGGCAATTTGCGTTTCTTCAAGTAAGACCAGATGAAGCGAAGTGTTTGGGATTGTTTTCCGAAGACATGTCTCTAGCCATCTTGTTTCATCTCTTCCTCCCAGACGTGTTGCGGGGCCTGCCCAACGTGGGGTTTAAAGAGAACCCACGAAACCTCGTTTCGCCCCCTGTGTTCTGCTCGATTTTGTTTCACCCATTCTGTGTCCATGTCCTTCTTTATTTAGAAGATTGTTGATAGGTTTTTTTTTTTCATGGGTCATCTTATTTTATTTCTTAAATATTTGGTAGAGTTCACCAGCAAAATCACCTAGCCTGAATTGAAGTTTTCTTCGTGTACAGGTTTCTGAGAACAAATTATGTTGCTTAAATAAAAACAAAGCTCTTCAGAATTTCTTTTTGAAACTCTTTGTGTTTTTTTTTAAGTCGTGTTTTTGAAAGACTTTGATTCATCGAAGGTGTCAAATGTATTGGCATCCAGTTGTTTATAATACTCTTTCATACCTTCGATGTCGGTGGTACCTACAATGATATCTATCCTCTCTTTTGGGGAAAATAAGGTCTCAGTGGTGACTTATATAACCTGCCAGCTCAAGACATCATGACTTGCTGCTAACCCCTGCTTTGAAACACACTGTGTATGTTTACCTGAAATAGCTCACAAAAGTTTATTTGACAAATGATCGAAACTCACTAGGATGAAAAATAATATCCCCTGCTGGAACAATTCAGTATCCCTATCAACAATGCTTGCGGATATTTCAGACCTAGAATTGAATGATTGAAGATCACAGTTGCTACAAGTTGCGGATTTTAAGGATTCTTTCGACAGTAACCCTCTGGCGTTGCTCCAACGTCGTCAGGATTCCGGTACCATCACGCTGGCGTAAATCCATGGCCACCATCTGTTTCTTCCCTCCCCGTCCAAGCATCCCACCCAGAGCATCCCCTTGAACCTGGGCTGGCTTCAGGAATGTGTTTGGTAAGTGAAATGTAGCAGAAGCGATGTGCTGGGACTTCCATAGCCAGATCATGGAAAGTTCTGCAGCCACTGTCTGCGCTTCTTGAGCGCTGGGTCTACAGAACCCGGGTGGTGCAGGCAGTCCGCCTTCCCTGAGCGCGCCACCTGCTAGCCTGAACCGGCCCATGCGCCAGTCACTAGTCTGGCCGGTGGCCCAGCCAGGCACCCTCCGTGGCAGCAGGCACAGAATTGGGGTCAGCGTGAACCCTCTGGATCAGCCCATCTACCAGCGGAGTGTTGCTAAGTGACTTCGGTCAACACTGGATGGAACAGAAGATGTCAGGCCATGCCCATACACCTCACAGATGACACTTCAATAAAATAACATGCTTGTTGTTTTAAACCACTGCGTTGTGGGATTGTTACACAGAGGGTAACCACAACCAAGGCTCTTACATGAAAGGAGGCAAACATCCCTACCAGAGCTGGCCGTATAAGAACTTCTGTGATTTCCAGATCAGTGTGGGCAGGGAAAATACCACCACCCAAGCCACCATGCTAACTGAGCAGCATGTCCTCGGCAGCCGTGTGCCCCACAGTGCTGGGATAGGAATGGCATTTCAAACACTAGAGAAGTCCTTGCCAGCACAGTCATTTCTGCTAAGATGTAAGATTACTGACTTTTCCTGGTCTTCCACCGGTGAAGACTTGTTCTTATGTCCGGGATCCTATAACAGGACCTTTAAGTCATTCATTGGGTGTCATCCTGGAGAGAAAATAAAAACACCTTGGTGGGTCAGGAAATACCCGAGCGATGATGCCCGGGCTGAGCTGTGAGGTTTTGGCTGGTACCCACACTGGGCTAGCTCAGATTCCAGAATGCCCTGAAACAAATCCCTGTGAGTGAACGAATCTGTGATTGGGGTTCGCTTCCTGAGAGGATGATCAATTACTGGAGTGTTAAAAGGCTTTGTGTTGGATGCACGTGGAGCTTCTTGCAACTTGAAAGTTACTCTGTGCTTTGCCGCTGCTTTAGCCAAGGGGACGATCAGCAACACAACAAGGGTGAACATATGAATTAAAATGACTGCTAAACTTAATCAAGTCCCTAGTGCTTATTAAACAACATCCCGGGTCATAAATCACTTGTAGCAAGAGCCTAGTATCTAATCTGGCTTCGTGAGAACTTCATTGAAAAGTGTATATAAAGTAATTGGAAGTGTCTATTGTGAGTTTTTAATCTTCCTTTTCATTTTTTTTAAAGAAGAATAATTGTGTAGACACAGAAAACACAGTCAGTATTTAAAGTCATTGATTCCTTCTGTGCTCAAATAAGAATCATTCCCATTAAACAACAAAATAACGTAGAGAAATAGTTGCCACTAAAAAATCATGTCCTTGGGGCATATTGCAATCTTTATAAGCCTCAAACGGATGTCCTGCTTCCGTATAAGCTTCAAAGTGGTCGAATCGAAATCGTTCAGATCATGAAGTAAATAAAGAGGTGTTGGATTGATGTGCACGCCCACTGAAAGGACACTGAGTTGATGACTTGTCTCCCAGCCTTGTTTCTAGCTCAGGAGGGCACTTTTTAAAGTACTTTTCGCCCTGGCTGGTGTGGCTCAGTGGACTGAGCACCAGCCTGAGAACCACAGGGTAGAGGGTTTGATTCCCAGTCAGGGCACATGCCTGGCTTGCGGGCCAGGTCCCCAGTAGGGGGTGTGTGAGAGGCAACCACACATAGATCTTTCTCTCCCTTTCTCCCCCACTTCTTCTCTGTCTAAAAAATAAAATAAATAAAATCTTTAAAAAAATACTTTTCTATTGCCTTAACAAAAATCATTAACCCCAGGGCACATGGTTTAAAGAAAATGGCTTGTAAACACTAAACTATACCCCTCCTAAAGCTCCATGGCTGCCTACGTTCATAGCGATCACCATTTAGAAAGTGTTCGCTTCACAAAGGCCCGTGTCAGTAGCAGAGCAGCTTGTATTCAGCAACTGGTGTTGGGGAAGGAGTAGAAAAGCTGTCTTATTACTGAAGTCAGTAAAATATAAAGATAGTTTTCTTGTTGAGCAGACCAAGTTGTTTTATGGCTTAAGATTGCATTGTAAATGCCATAATAAAATATTTGTTATTTTTTATGTAGGTATCAAAAGGTACATTGTGGATTATTCTTCCAATTGTGGAAGGTCCAGTTCCCTCCCACACCCCAGAGGAGTCATTCATTCATTCATTCTTTTCTCAACAAGTATTTAGTGAGCATGTATTGCTAAAACCTGTTCTGTATTCTGGGCTCAGGCATTAAACAAACCAGAAAAAAAAAATCCCTGCCCTTTTGAGACTTACATTGAATTTAAAGAGGGAAAGTTGATTTTAAAATTTCAAATCAACATAGTATATAATGCCAGAGCATAAGAAACAGTGTGAAGAGCAAGGCAGGGAATGGAGTGTAACAGGAATACATTTTTCGATGGGATGATCGGCAAAGGCATGATGACCTGGAGATAACTGCTGTTGAGGACAAACTACAAAAACACCAGTCTGTGTCAAGTTCATGGAAAACAAGGAAAGGTTGAAAGACGATGTCAGAATGATGGAGAGTACAGAAACATGACAAGTAAAGGAAGCCTGTGGTTTACATGGTAGTTGTGGACTGATGTTAATTTCCCAATTTTGAAGGCAAAATAGTGATTGTCAGGGAAATGGTCCTTGTTTGTGGGAAATTCACACTGAGACATTAGGAATTTGTGGGGCATTAGGTCAACAATTTGCCCTGGAAAGGTTCAGGAAGAACAAGTCATTTGTGTTTTATTTGTAATGTTTATGAAAACTTGAGATTATTAAAACCACCAACACTAATATTTTCAACATTAGCAATCCCAATACATAATACTCACGAACACTTCTTTCTCCTAAGCACCCAACGAGCAAATCTTGCTTTTGTTTTTTTTTTTCCTGACACAGGTTTTAACAGTCATAAATCATCTATCAGCCCTAGCTAGTGTGGTTCAATGGATTGAGTGCCCACCTGCAAACCAGTCATCAGGCGACCCTTCACATTTTAACTGAAGACATTCTTAGCAAAGCAGGTTTCACAGGATTTTATACATTCTTTCTTAGGCCTGATTGCCCTCAGGAACCACCTATTTCAGCACAGGGCTACACCCACTTCCGGCATTGTTTCAGGCTGAGGTCAGGCAGGGGAAGTAAGGCAGCCAAGAGATTAGCAGACTTTTTACAGATAGAATGAGGACTCAGGCTATGACAAAGCCGAGGGGTGAGGGCCCATCACCTCTTTTCTAGAGTCCCCTAAGTCCTTCCCTGATGGCCACTTTGTGACCATGCCTGTCTTAGGTTGGCCCTCCCTTGAGGAATCTTACATGTCGTTGGATAATCAGTCATCTGCCCAGGGTCAAGCAGGATGAAGTAAAGGGGGAAGAGGCGGTGCCCCTGCCAGGGAGATAAGCTTTGTCTCCTTAATGGCTTATGGTCCCAAGGCCTTTTTATGCCGCCTTTGCCAAGGGGGGTTACAGCTTTTGAAATCAGGTAGGGCGATTCCCAACTGCTCCCTTCCCCTCTCTCTAAAAATAAATAAAACCCTACCAAAAAAAAAAAAAAACTCATCACTTCCTAATATAAATAAATAAATGAATGAATCGATCGATCCTGTATCATCACACTGTCCACAAGTCAGAAGGGTAAAAGTTTCTGAGTGCTAATCAAAGGCTGATGCTGAGGGAGAGACCTCTGATAGGAGCTGGCTTGCTAGTCTCACTCCAGCCTTTTCAAGATTTCAAAAGTGGGCAAGTTTCCTGAAACCTGGTCTCAAAGGCATTCAAATGTTATACTAATTGGCAAGCATTAAAAAAATAAAAGCCAGCTAATACCAATTTGTAAGAATTAACTTCATTTGGGTTCAAAAATTACTTGCAGTGAACTATTATTGAAATAAAGCACACAGATCCCTAAATATGAGCAAAACAACAAGAACAAAAAACAACTATTGCTTTCAGAATTGTTTTTGCTCAGATAGCTAAAGAAATACATTTTAATAACATCTCAGTCGACTTGCCAGAGGAAAACAGTTGCTATGAAGTAAGCCTTTAAGAAAAAAACAAAAAAAAAAAACCCAAAAAACAGTGTCTAGTGCAGCGTTCTGAGGACCCTAATAGCCTACTATTCGTAGTGCATTTTCCTTTCTTTTCTCCCCTGACCATTTTTTGAAAATACATTAAACTGGAGAAGCAGATGCAATTTGTGCCTCTGGGCTGCCATCTAGTGTCAAAACAAAGAACACATTTGCCTTTTGTAAACGTTGTAGTGAGAATATTTTCAATATGACAGAAGTAGAAGCTACTAGTATAGTTAGAATATTTTTTAAATAAAAAAGAGCTCTATTTGAGGTGTACAACCTGATGATTAGACATACATAGTGATTACTACAGTCAAGGTAAATAGCATTATTTCCTCACAGTTACCATTTTTTGTGTGTGCACCTGAAGCCTAGTCTTTTAGGTATTTCCAATGTTTATACAGTAATAAGTATGGTCATCAGGCCTGCAAACTAGGCCTGTAAACTTATTCATCTGACATCACTGTAACTTCGTACCTTTAACCAACACTTCCCCATCCAGCCCCTCCTAACCACTGTTCTATAGAATCTCTACTTCTATGACTGATTTTTTTAAGATTCCACAAAGCACATATAGCTATGTGTTTGTGTGTCTGTATGTATGTGTAGATAGGTAGATAGACAGACCTAAATGCCCATCAATGGATAGAGAAGATGGGATCTAGAGAGAGACTGTTTCCATATCTTGGCTGTTGGCAACAGGTTGCAAAGTGCATGGGGTGCAGATATCTCTTCAAGATCTTGCTTTCCATTTCTCTGGGCAAATACTCAGAAATTGGGTGGCTAGGTCATCTGATAGTTTTATTTTAAAATTTTTTGAGGAAACTTCACAGTGTTTCCCAACAGTGACTGTACCAATTTACATTCCCACCAACAGTGTGCAGAGTTTCCCTTTCCTCCACATCCTTGCCAGCACCACATTTCTTGTCATTTATTTTGTAGTCATTCTAACAGGTGTGAGGTGACAGTTCCTTGTGGTTTTGGTTTGCATTTCTGGGATGATCCGTGTTGTTGAGCATCTTTTCATTACCTGTTAGCCATCTGGATGTCCTCTTTGGAAAAAAAATGCCTGTCCAGTTTCTACCCAGTTTTTAATTGGATTGTGGGGTGGGGTTGCAATGGAGTAGTGGGAGTTTGTTAAATATTCTGGATATTTACCGCGGACCAGGTACATGATGTGCAAATATTTTCCCCCATTTGGTAGGCTGCCATTCAGTTGTTGATGGTCTCCTTCACTTTTTAGTTTGATGCTGTTCCCCTTGTTTATTTTTGCTTTTGTTGCCGATGCTTTGGTATCAAATCTAAATGAGTTGGTATCAAAGCATTGCTAAGAAGTGTGTCCAGGGGTCTACTCCATGTGTTTGATTCTAGGAGTTTTATGGTTTCAGGTCTTAAATTTAAGACTTTAATTCATTTTCAGTTGGATTCATTCATTCATTCATTCATTCATTCATTCATTTATTATCACAAGGGGATCTTGTTCCTACCAGCCCCAGTGAGTATGAGAGTCCTAGGTTTATGCCTCATCCAATTAGAAGTTAATTAGACAAAATCTACCCGATCTAAGAAATGACAGCTTCACAAAAGCTCACCTCACTGGCCTCACGTTCAAGAGTTGGTGACCAAGAATGGATTGACCCACTGCTCTCCTTCAGAAGAACTGCCATATTAACCTAGGATATATAGAGAGGACTTACGGTTTTGATGGCGGCCCCATCCAGGAAGATTTGGGGAGGGTTGGGGGATTTTCAGCCCTTCTTGAATCATTCCAAACAAAGCTCATTTTTCCAAGTAAAACAGCAAAATAGTAAACAAGTAAAATAGCCTGTTTCTACCCAATTTATTGTATATGAGGTCCAGGAGGAAAGCTGGGAAATTCAATGACTCTTTCAGAGGAAAATGAAGAAGTGAACAAAGGTGGGATCCAGTTCCATTTCACAGACGCCGGAAGCCATCTTTCTGCCTGGGCCTCCGAAGTTGTCACCACCCATGGGCTGGGTTCCAAAGCTGGTGCTGGTGGCCGTGAGCCAATCCAAGAGTCGTGAGGCTCAAGGAAATACCGTCATCTTATCAAAAAGGGGAATACGCATCCGTAATTTCTTCACATTTCCCCGAAGTTTGCACTCACTCTTTTAATCGCTACAGAAACAACAGAAATCATTTCAAATTGAACCAAGCTGAAGTTAAATATTCCCCAAATATGGGATTATTATTTTTCTGTTCACAGTGTCATAAGTGTAAACCTCCCTATTAAAACTGATCCTGTGGGTGGTAGCTCAGTGGTTCTTCACTCTTGCACAGCCAATGCCTTACCCTTCGTGGCAAGTGCGTGGTAATACCTTTACTGTCCTAAAATAAACTTCGCAGATAATATAACCCTCCTAAACTATTACAGACATAGTGTCCTGACTGTCATATAAATAACAAAAGCTCTTTGTAATAAAATAGCACACGTTTCAGCGTGCGAATGTTCCATCTTTATCAAAGTTGACAAAGGAGGCACCGTCTGGCGCTGGCACCTGCATCCCACATCAACCTGAACCCAACACCTGCAAGTGCTGCTCATGAGCATGTTGCGCTGTTTTTAATGCCACAGACGGTGTTGCCATTGACACTGCAATTTTCCAAGGAAGTGAACATCTCTTAGTAAAGTTCTAAGGAAAACAGCGTTAAATCTTTCCCCAATACACACAGTAGCTGCATTTTGGGGAAATTCAAACTATTAAAACCAGGCCAAGAAAAGACTAGTTGTTTATGAAAACTGATTAAAACCTAACTGCTCTGATTATTACAAGCATATGTTTTACTTTGTGAGAGTCTGAAGAACGTTCAAATACGGACCAAGACCTGGTAATTCTCCATTGTGCCAACAGCTGTGTGCGAGGCAAGGCGTCTGTCTCTGGCCCAGTCACCAAACGCAAGCAGTGCACTCTTATAACTGTGATATCCGACAGTGACCTGAGTCACGGCCACCCCCACTCCTGTACGAGATGTATTTTCATAGCAACTGGAGACAAAGCATAGGCCACTGGAAAACTTTAGTTTATTCTGTAAATATTGTTGAATAAGATAGATTATAGAATATGCCATTTCTTTATTTTGGGTAACATTTCTTATAGGTCCACAGAAACAGGTCCTTCATTATAATACATAATAATACAGGAAAAAAGCAAAATTGTCTGACCTCAACATATTTAAAATCTGGAAGAGATTATAATACAATCGATAAGCTAACAGATATTATGATAGTAAGACGCATATGCAAAAAGAGAAACTTGATGTAATTCCCATACAATTATATTTTCTTTTCAAAAGTTTATACATTTCTAGTGTACAGCATAGTGGTTAAACAATCATACACTTTACAAAGTGTTCCTGTCAATATTTTTGGTACCCACCTGGCACCACACACAGTTACCTCAATATTACTGACTGTACTCCCTGTGCGGTACTTTACATCCCCATGACTATTCTGTACCTTCTCACTCCCTTCACCTTTTCTCATCCACATCCCCAACCCCCTGTCACCTGGCAACCCTCATTTTGTTCACTGTATCCACGAGTCTGATTCTCTCTTATTTTTTTTATATTCCACATATAAGTGAGATCATATGGTATTTGCCTTCCCCTGATGGACTTATTTCACTTACTATGATATCCTCTAGTTTCATCCACATTGTTCCAAATGGTAAAATTTCCTTCCTTTTTATGGCCGAGTGATAGTCCACTGCATACATGTACCACAGCTTTAGCCAGTCATCCATTGATGACCACTTGGGTTGCTTCCAAATCTTAACTAATGTGAGTAACGCCTCACTGCACATAGGGGTACATTTATCTTTTTGAATTAGTGTTTTGGATCTCTTAGATGCCTTTGGATATATTTCCAGAAGTGGAATTGCTGGGTCATAGGTCATTTCTATCTTTTTAATATTTTTGAGGAACCTCCGCTGCTTTCCGCCGTGGCTGCACCAGTCTGCATTCTCAGCAACAGCGCACGAGGCTTCCCCTTTCTCCACAGCCTCGCCAGCACTCGTTGTTTGCTGATTTATTGACAGTGGCCATTCTGACAGGTGTGAGTTGACATGGCAGTTTGAATTTCTCTGATAATTACTGGCATTGAGCATCTTTTTTATATGTCTGTTGGCCATCTGTGTGTCCTCTTTGAAGAAATGTCTATTCATGTCTTCTGCCCATTTTATAATTGAATTTTTTTCATTAAGCTGTATAAGTTCTTTATAAATTTTGGATATTAACCCCTTACCAGATGTATCATTGGCAAATATATTCTCCCATCCAGTAGGTGATTTTCATTTTGTTGATGGTTTTCTTTGCCATGCAAAAACTTTTTGGTTTTTTGGTTTGAGGAGGTCCCATTTGTTTATTTTTTTTCTTTTGTTTCCATTGCCAAGGAGATTCGAGAGAAAAAATAATGTCAGAAAGTTTATGGCCTATGCTTTCTTCTAGAAGTTTTATGGTTTCAGGTCTTACACTTCAGTCTGTAGTTTTATTCTTATACATGGTATTAAAAAGGTAGTCTATTTCATTTTTTTGCATCTGCCCAGTTTTCCCAACATCATTTATTGAATAGACTGTCTTTACCCACCATATACTCTGCCCTCTTTGTCATATAATTGGCCATTCAGGCCTGGGTTTATTTACAGCTCTCTATTCTGACCCATCGGCCTATGTGTTTTCCATAAATAATTTTAAAAGGTTTAAAATATTTCACTATAACAATCTTCTCACAAATGTTATGAGTGTTAAAAATTTTCTTAAAATTTTTATAGGCCTTATGAATTTTCTTACAAATATTAGGGGTCAAAATGAGAAAGAAAAAACTAAGAAAAATAGGAAAAGGATGCGAATAAGAAAGCACAAATATGTATGTAATATATACACATATACACATATATACATACATATATAACTTGAAAAAGAAAAAAGGATATGTGAAAAATTTAATACAGGCAAACATTTTGGAATAAGTTAAATATAGTATGTTGCTGCCTTTTCTTCCTCAAAATTAATTTCCATGACTCGGTAAAAAATTACTGATCAAAATTAGTGATCAAAGAAACTTACAGGAGCATTTCTTGTTCATCTGTTGCATTTATAGGTCCATATAGTAAAACAAATTAAGAAAAATCTTTAAATCATGAACATTTATCTCTCTCAAAAAAAAAAGTTACCTTAATTCATTTATTTCTTCTATTCCTACCAAGGGTTGCTTCAGGTTTTCTGAAGCATTAAATATGACACTGGATCATTTCCTTAGGAAATTTCAAGATTATGAAACTTTGAGGGAAATAGCAGAAATATGGGCAGGAGGGAAGAAAACCCACAAGCTTACGTAGTAACTTAGCATCCCGATCTCATAGTCACATGATTTTTCTACATATTTCTCAAAAGTTTTATTTATAGAATATGGTTTTCATTTATTTAAACACACACAACTTTAAGAGTTAAAGAGAACTCTAAAGATTACAATACAGCTTTCTGTCTCCAAGGAAAATGTAAATTAACTCTGTACCATGACCTCTAGAAATTCTTCAAAACAGAAAAGGAAAAAAAAAAATTAATCACTCCCCTTGGGAACTCATCTTAATGCCTAGTAGCACATGGGTCAGGAATACTCTCTGTTACTCTCTCACCATCATTTAGACATATCTAGTACGCTTATAAATGCTTTTTGGAAATGCTGAGGGAGTTGATCCAAGCTCTTAAACTTGACCTTTCAAGGGATAACTCTAGATAGCCTTGTTCGAGGAGAAGGCCAGGAGTTCTGTTTCTCTTGCTTTCTAGATCAGTAGCCTCCTACCAGAGTTATGATAATCTAGAAAAGTTTCTTGCTGGTCTCCCCACTTATCTGTTTTTTCTGTCAGCATGTGAGTAGAATGGACATCTTATCTAGGGAGCGCAGTAAAGTTTGGGCTCTCAAGCTGAATCATAGCCAGAATTAGTTTACCTCAGGCTTTATGTGGAATGGCAAGAACCAGCTACAGGGCTTAAGAAACATGTTTCTGACTCAGGAAACAAAAACAAACTAGTGAAACTCAGAAACCATTAGACCCCTGGTCCCTGGACAGGCCAAGCAGACACTGTGTGTTGAAAAATAATGCATTATTGCAACTCCAGGTGGATTGGCCATTACCAGTCCTTGCACGGGCATCAGTTAGAGATGGTAGGGACTAAATAAGGACCGGAACGAAATGGATGCTCTGGCGTTTTACAGTCCTTTGGTTTGACTGCCTCAAGACAAGGCTTTAATCGAGTAATAGAAATGCCCTCCCACTACCCACTTTCACTCCCAATATAAAGGAAGTAAACCTGAACGCTGTGCTTGGTGACTAACGACACAAAAGGCAATTCCACAGGTCGATTATCTTTTGCTTAAACCAGTGGCTTCCCCCAAGAACAAAGAGCAGCAAATCAAAGCAGCTGATGGCCGTCACACTCAGGAAGATTTCATTGTAAAATGCCATATCATTGTTACAGGCATCGGAGTGCTCCACAGTGTACAAGTAATAGATCCTAAATAACTGGTAGGGAAGGAAGCAAATAACGATGACCCCTATGAAAAATAGGTTTTTCAGTTGGGCCCAGAACTCCTGGTGGGAGAGCAAGGAGTGGCGCAGCTTCCGCACCATCGACGTGATGATGAGGATCTGGAACACCAACAGAATCACCGTGGCAGCTATGACAATAATGACGATCAAATAGTTGATGATCCGCACGTACGTCTGAGCAAGCTCCTTGTGGAAATTGAAACACTGTTCTTTGTTATATATCTTCATACTTCCGTACTGAGACACAATCAGGGGCACCACAATGACAATCACCAGCAGCCACAGGCCAGCGCTGGCGGCCACAGCATGCAGTTTTCTGTAGAATTCTACCTTGTCCTTGTGCTTGAAGAACATGAGGTACCTGATGACCAGGATCACCACGTAGAAGAGGAATGTGAGGTACATGTGGATGTGCAGCATGGCGCTCACGAATTTACAGAAGGGCAGCCCAAACGTCCACCGCTGCTGGATGAGGTAGGTCAAGCGGAAAGGCACGGTCAGCAGGAAGACCCCGTGGACCACCACCAGGTTAACGACGGCCATGGTGGTCACGGACCGGGTGTTCATTTTCACCAGCAGGAACAAAATGGAGATGACACCCGCCAGCCCCCCAATGAGCACCAGGAAGTAGAGCCTGGTTAAGTGGGGTGTCGGCATCGGCCTGCAGGAGGAGTTATTGTGGCCACTCATACTTCAGAAGTCACCTGGAAGAGACAGGGCACCCGTGTAAATGACAAACCGCCAGAGCTTTTTGTACATGCCTCCCTAGTACCAGCAACCTGTGACTTTGACATTTATCTGCATACATGACGTAAACGTTGTGGACCTTCAGAATGAAGACTATGTCATATGCATGTCTACATACTCTAGACCGAAAACACAGTAAGTCATTGATTATTAATCTTTGACAGGTTAAAGACCCCACGCAGAGGTGCCCAGGGTGATACAGACACGTATAGGTACTTATTCAAGATGTTCGCAGAAATCTGGACTGCAAACCACCTGACGCTGAAACGTGAATACCAGCCCTGTAAGCGCCGCTGGGAAAAAATCGTAAGATGATGTGAATCCATTAGGTACAAAATATGTTTTTCCTTTTAAGTATGATTCTAATTGTCTAATTCCTTCCAACTCATCAGCAAAGGATCCAATAATATTTATACTTAATTTGTTTAAAATACTGATTAGTTTGGGGGGAAAAGGGGCTAAGTCAAGGCAGTAGAAAGCAAGAGGAGGGCGTATCTGGATTTCTCATCATAGTCACGATATCGCCTAGCATCAGAGCCCAGGCTCAGCCTCTGTGCATGAGCCCCACCAAAAACACAGCGTGCTTCCCAATTTCCCCATCCCCCAACCTCCAATTCATAAAACAACTTATTTTCCCTCAGGACTTTGGAACATTCTTTCTCTAAATAGTCTCAGTACCTTCTAATTCATTATCTACACTCTAATTTATTATTTACTAAATGAAAAAATTGGTAATCTTTTAATTACACTAATTGAGTCATTTCATTTTCTTATTTAAATCCCTTTAAAAAAGAGAGAGAGAAAAGGATCAAAATCCTTACAAGTTTAGAATGTTCTGGGTTATGGCAAAATCTGATCTCTTGAGACCTGATTCGAGAAATTACGCAGAGGTGACACGGACAGGACTTGGTGGACTGGATCTGGGGAAATGAGGGGAAAGAAGTATCTCAATTACATCGGATTTCTGACGGGAACAATTGTGTGATTGCAGGTCTGTTACTGACACCAGCGAAACTGAGGATCACATTTAAGAAAGAACAGTAGTTACAGCATGCACTTAGTACCTGACCTTGTAACACATGGCAATTATTCTTACGCATTTCTTGAATATCTCTTTATACAATCAAAATTACCCAACAATTAAAACAAACCAACTGGTAACACATAATACCAATGAATGGCAAAAGCATCTTACTAAATCATGTGTCCTCAATATCGCCCCCAAGTGGTCAAAAGCTTATTCTTGAGGTGTGACAAATTTTACCTTTTATGTATAAAACACATGTATAGACATATACTATGTAAACAGACATACAGCCTATCAGTGGTATTAAAATTCCATAAGGAAGTGAGAGACAATTAGGAAAAAGATTATTTTAAAAGGCCGCTTAGGGGGACAACGATAAAAAGAAAGTTGAGAACACTTTACTAAATAGAAGATTCCAGTCCCAAAAGACTACATATTGTATGATTTTTAAAAAAAAAATCAAAACTAATGAAATTGAAAGGAAATCAGTGTAGTTCAGGGCCCAGGTAGCAGGGGAAGGTGTTGATTTCAAAAGGGTAACTTACAGGGGGTGGGGGGTGGAATGTTTTACATCATGCCGGTTACAACTGTAGTTATTTATCAAAGCCCATCAGATGTACACTTCACATGGGTCAAGTGCCTTGCATGTAGCTTCTACCTCAATACAACCAATGTAAAATGAGGGTGAGGATGACTAAGACCTGACCCCAGACAGCCTCTGCTTTGGGGGGCATGGAATACAATTTCTACGTGACCCACTTAAAAGGTTGACTGCTGTTCTACTTGCTCTGTGTGATGTGCAATCTCTGTACTTGCAAGAGGTGGTTCCGTCGAGTAGACATGAAACAGTATTGTGTTCATAGCTAAATCAAGGATGAATAACCCACTGTAAGTTTTGCTCATCATTTTTCTTGGGCTATTGACCTAGAAGGGCCAGCACTGGAAAGACGAAAGTAAAACCCATGGCACATTATCTGGCTCAAGTCCTCCTTCTGTCTCATAAACTGCCATGGGCTCTCTCTTTCAGGCATAAGAAGCTCATGTGAAATCTCTTCCGGCACCCAGCGCTCCTGGCGATGCCCATGTGTGGACTTGCTCGGTCCTCCCAGCAGCCCTGCGTGTTGTACATGTATGACCATCAAATTTCAGGTGGAGAAACTGAACCCTGGTTAAGTCCTTTGGCCAAGGTCCCCAAAGTCACCCCCCAACACACACCCCTTCTTATTGTCCTTCCTGGAGAAGTGAGTTTGTATCTCTTAAGAAGGAGGGGAGGCCCTAAGAAATTTGGTTCTAATCACATGACTCGTGTGCCAATATATCTGGAAAGCACCTCTGTGTTGGATGTCTCACCTTCCTATTTGCTTTACTTGGTTTCCAGCAGATTCTACAAGTTAGTTCTTGGAACATCTTTTCCAAGCTCTCTGGCCTGCCTTCCTGTTCAGAATTTTCCCTCCAGTCTGTTTTTGTTAGTCTGTTGCACTCAAGTGAGGCATAGGAGGTGAGGTCACTTGGCCATATGGCAGGGACGTGTCTGGGTTCTCTTGTCTGGGTCAGCTCCGTATGGCCCCGAGGCCCATTGCTACTCATCATGCACTTCTGGAAGCTGCAGGCAGAGTCCACGCTGCTTCAGCTATTGCCTTGGGGTTTGTGGCAGCGCGTCTGACTCCCAGACGTTCCAGCATATTTTCCTTAAGTTGGCCTAAGTGGGTTCTGTTGTCTGCAGGTAACCACCCTGACATACCTGGTTAATTCCTGTTCCTCCTTCCAGAATCAACCAGAGCATCATCCCCCTCCCCCGAAGAGGCCTCCCCCACTCTCCACTCCCACGCAGAGGGCACGCCAACTGCCCCTCAGTCCGTTTCGGCATTTATCACACAGACGGCTAATTCCCAGCTACACTTCTCCTACCACACAACACTGACCAGGGAAGAATTAATGAAGCTTTTAAAATTAATGTAAATATTGTTACCTCTTTGATCTTACCTCCCACAACTCTCCCTTTCATTGGTATATTCCAACTAAACGTAGTAACTCTTTGCTTTTCCTCAAACATCCCTAATGGACTCCCACCTCAGGGCCTTTGCCCAGGATGTCTCCCCTTCAGGAGTGTCCTTCAGCTCCTTCACATCTGTGGCTGAAGGTCATTTCAGTCATCCCTTGCCCGGCCCGCATATCTACAACACCCGAACTGAGTCACTTCCTCCCAGCGCACCCCCTCCTGTTGACTACGCCGTTCCTCTCCACAGCATTTCTCACCGATACATCACAGGCGGCCTCCCTGTTCATGTGTCTCCTTGCTCCTTGCACCAGGATTCAAGCTCCTTAAGGACAAGGGGTTCTCTTTTGCTCATCTTTTTACTTTGAACACCTGAAACAGTGCTTTGCACTTGATGGCTTCTTAATAAATAATTGTTGAATGACTGAAAGCAAACTTCCTTAAAGTTCCCATAGAGGGAAAACAAAACATTATCTATAAAAGAATTAGAACTAAGTTAACATCAGACTTCTGACAGTTGAATGCTGGGGAAAAGATCTTAAAGGTTTTGAAAGATGATTTTGAATTTAGAATTCTATTTTCAACCAAACTCGCTTTCCAGAGGGAGAGAAGAGGAAAGTCACTTTCTGACATTTGAGCACACAGGAGGTTGGCCTCTCTCAGGTCCTGCACGAATTATCAGCATGTATTCCAGCAAAACGAAAAAGGACATAACAGGGTACCAAAGATAGAGCGGCAAACCAAACTGTAAGTGAAACACAATTAAATCTAAAATGAGCTCATAGGAATACAATACCCAATGGGTTTAACAAACATAAATGGAGAATTTGGATGTTGAGATTTTTGTCTTATTGGGGAAATAGTATTTAACTGTAGAGTAACCAAAAAAATATGATTTTAAACTGTTGATGAACATTCAAGAATGGTAACTTGGTGAAGAGGAGTTTGTCTTGGTTACAAACAATAAGAAGGAAAAGGGGAAAACAGAAAACCCAGTGAATGCGAGCAAAGGCAGAAAGGGAAACTGATAAGCAGAAAACAAACAGGAAAACATGGTAAACGGACCAATTTGAAAGGAAAGCAGAAAGTCCAGACATATTTGAAATCATAATCAATATAAACCCTTTATGTTTTGTTCATCCACATACAAACAAGAGAAATTGTATACAACTCTGTGAATATACTAAAAACCACTGAACATGTGCTATAAAACAGCAAATTTTATGATATATGGATTATATCTCAATAAAACCGTTATTTAAATACAGGAAAAGGAAAAAAAAAAAACCTCTCTGAGCTGAGCTTCTGATGGCGAGGAAGAAGAGAGAGAACCATGAGGTAAAAGCAAAGGACCGGGGCAGAAAATCTGCGGGGCCCAGTGCCGCACCCCAGCTGGGAGCAGAGCAGGGAGGTGCGGCTGGCAGCCCCCGATTGGCCCGCGGCCAGCGTGCCCGTTGCTGGGAGCTCTGGGTGACCTAGCCAGACTCGGGGGAAAGTCCCGTCCCACTGACCCCATTCTTCTTTCCTCTCTGCTTCCCACCCCATCCCCGGATTCACTTCCTCCTGCCGCTCACGGAGCCGACGGGCCTGCAGGCAAATGCCCCTCCTGGCCGTCCCATCTGAGAGACAGGCCCTAGCCTGGTCATTTTCTCCATAGAACTTATCAGCCTTGTCTCACTTCCCCACCCCCTCCAGACCCACCTTTGGCCCCCAGAACCAAAGGAGCCACGGTCACCGCTGCGTCCGCAGGGCCAGTGGAGCACCTGTGCCAGGGGTCAGAAGGCAGAATCACAAAACTTTACCCTTAGAGGGAAGCCTAGGGATCACTGGGTCCAACACGCCATTTACACTAGGAGGACGCCACCCCCTCCCCCACACAAGCACCTTCGCTAAGTCACACAAAGGCCCCTAAAGCTCAGCTCAGTGTTCCCGCCATAACTGTCCCCTACTACCAGAGGAGCCCTCCAGGGACTCGGAGAGGTGACAGCCAGCTCCTCCTGGCAGAGCCGTACTTGAAGCCCACCCCATGTGCCCCTCTTCAGGGACAAGTTAGGAGCCAGCAGGAACACGGGCAGGACAGAAGAGGCAGAACAGCCAGCAAGGGTGGTCGTTGGGCAAATGGCTTCCCTGCCTTCGAGATATCCTCGGAGCACACCATATTCTGTTACGTTTGCTGAAAACAAACAGGATCATTCACTTTAGTCACTCTGGGAAAACTGAGCAGCACTTTACCCAAAATATTTTTGGAAAAGGCCCTGGAATGACAGCTTCAGAAAAAGGACCTCCTCAACATAGCTAAAGAAAAAAACCTGAAAACAGCAGCGGCAGCGTGGAAAAGAGCAAAACAGAAATGTCAGTTGTAGAGAAACCCATCTGAGAGAATCCTATGCCCAGCCAACATACAAAAGCTCCCTTTCCTGCCCCCTCGTGTTTGCACTGCTTGCTGATGGGGTTTCAGGGAAAGTTAGATCCCCGGCCCCGCTAATCAGAAAAATCAGTTCGAACCAACAAGAGCTTTCTGGCCTCGAGCTTTTATTTCTGCAGCCGTTTGAGGAGTTGGACACTGCCCCTAGTTACAGCTTCTGGCGACCAATAAGGGAAGTGAAAGCTGAAGATGGGGCCCCAAGAAATTGAAACTCAGAGGCTTTGTGTTCCTTTAAAGCAAGAGCCATACCGCTCCCAGAAGACACCTTGGCACGCTATTTACCACCTGCTTTCTCCAAAATAAGGAGCAGTCTGAGGATTCTCCCCACTCTAGGGGAGAGCGTTGCACAGATTGTAGGTCTATGAGTATTACAATGTGCTGTGAATTTTGACCATCACACCTATTCCCATCTCCTTACTAGAAGAGAAATCTTGCTTTGAAGAAATACCTTGTTACCCAAGAACTGAGCGGTCTTCTCAGGAAACATCAGGTCTGCAGTCTGTGAGCCCGGGATTCCTGAGTGCCCAGTGCTACCGTGGTTCCTTGCCACCCTTACAGTCTGGCCTCTTCAATCCTCCTGACCCCAGAAGACAGCACAGAAGACATCACAGAACACATCAGGGAACCGGGAGGGGAGGAGGGCTTCAAAGAGACAAAACTTGGCATTCAGCGACTCCAGTAACTTTCTCGCCTCTAAGCTTCCCACAGCCCAGTGTAGAACAGAATGAAACGTCATGAAGGAGAGGGCATCAGCCACAAAGGTGGTTTTTCACATTTCCATTTCACATGGTTGGTGCTGGGCGTGTGCCACCGAGTGCCACAAGCAGGGTTTCTTCCTTTTCACACCTTTGTGACCATTTCTCGCGTCTATCCAAATGTTCATCTTCTTTTTCATCATAACAACTACCATGATTTTATTTCCTTCTCTTTTCTCAGTGTTTCTTTTTTGTTTTGTTACAAAAATAAAGGCAACTAAGTTAAAGAAACTACAGAAAACTTAAACAGAGTTTATTCACTCTTATAAATATTTCAGTTTATTTTCTGGTAGTGTTTTTCTATGCATCTACGTTAGTGAGATAGTTACAATCACCTTGTACCTCAATTTTCAGCCCATACTTTTCACTAGTAATATATTAAAGTACCTGTCTTAAAGCTGCTCTACTTTTAAATGACTACATAACATCCCAGCAAGTGGACATCTTCAATGTTATTTAACCAAATTTTTGGCAATGAGGTATTTTTAACTTACCATTGCTATAAATAACTCTATGATAAACATCTTTATGAATTAGGCATTTCACACATTTTGGATTATTTTCTGAAGATGGCATCTTAGAAAAAGGCATTCATATAACATGACATGCTTGCGTGTCTAGATTTATAGAGCCAAGTTGTTGACAAATACAAAATATTTATTACATGTACAAATTCTGTTCCTGCTTTCTGATTTAAGCTATTCCTATCAAGCAGTTCGTTTTTAATACTTTATCCAAATGACTCCAATCGTCCAGTAATCTTTACTCACTGTTATTCTAGGCAGACTTCTGAAATGAGCAAAATCCGGGGCTGTGGGTAAAACACTACCCTCAGGTAACGTATTTCCCCTTTAAACCTCTACTCCCAGCCCTCAGCAAACAAAGCAAACAACAAAAGGAAACTCTTGCAGAAGTCCCATTAGTATTCTTCCGTTCAAATCGCGTCTCCCCTCCACATCTACAGAGCTCTGGTAAAATCACTGGCCTCTTTCTTGGAGCCCAATATAATCTGCCAACAAGTCCAGCTGCCATGGCCAACAGACACCTGGAGAGGACCAGGAATTGAGAATGACTTGCAGGATGTCACGAAGGGGAAGATGGCATCTCATTTGAAAACTAGCCAACAACATCTGCAGTTGGAAGGCACCACACCTCCAAGGTGAATGTCAAATATAAGCTTACTCGGAGCAATAAACCCCTCCCCAAGTCAAAGCTGCTGAGACATGAGCCGGGGAAATTGGCCGAGGCCCACCCCACTCCAGCCTTCAGCCCCAGGGGCCTCTGGATTTCCACTCAGTCACCAGCCCTAAGTGCATCTCTTCTACCTTATCTGAAGGTCATGATAGCTGCCCTGTCTTGAGTGCTTCCTTGGTTTCAGGGGCAATGGTGGAAATGTTACAGGCATTACTTATAATCCTCTCAAGAAGCCTAGGATGGAGGTGTTTGTATCCCGAATATCAGGTGAAGAAATGGAGGCTCAGGAAAGTTAAGCCACTTTGCCACCTGGCTCAGCCAACCAGGGGCAGCACTGAAACCAAACGTTGAGCGCTGTCTCCCAGGGTTGCCACAGCACAGAAGTCCGCCCCTCTGAAAGGGAGGGCGCCACTCCATCCCTGCAGCATCCCTGCTCTGCTCCGAGCTCCGGATTCTCCTGCACGGCTGGTCCTTGCATGTCCTCGGCATGTGTTTACACTGCTATGACCAGTTGCCAGGATATTTAAAGGCAGTTAATGTGAATACCAGCAGGAGACTTGGAGAGGTCATTTCAATTGGCCCACTCTGTAATCTTTAAAGCCAATAAATACTTGAGAAGCAAGTCATCAGATTGTAATATATTTTTTAAAAATTGCATTAAAATTTGATTACCAAAATTTAATTTGTCCATGAGGTAAAGTCCTACGCCCTCTTCCTAATTCCTTTTCACTTTTTGAACTCAAATCCTTAACCCCTGTTTTATGAGATTGGAAATCACACTGAGAGATTGTTAGGGTGGCTCCTGACCAGCTGCTCAACTGGTAGATCAATGTCCACCCATCGATGGGCACCCGGGGCTGTTCTCTGTAAGTGCCCACTGCCCTGTGCCCAGGGATACCTGGATGAGCAGCTGGGGCACAGCCCACACCCAAGAGTGGCTGGCTGGGGTCATGCCATGCCTTTCCTGACTTCTTTTTGCCTGGTCCCTGGTTTGCCCTCTGGGGAAGCCCCAGAGAGAGACCCCAAATTCCCAGCACCCTCTGGGTCTTGGGGCCTTCCTGCACCCTATCCGCCTTCCCTTGCTCTGGTACTCCTGACTTTACTCCGTGCTCTCACATTAATTTGGACGTGCCTCTCTGATCAGTGCCGTCCCAGGACCAGCCAGCCCCTGCAATATTGGTTCCAGCCCGGCGCTGACGTTCTCCAGGGCCTACCTTCTGTTTTTCCTGCCAGCCCGTTTCTCGGGACTGCTCCCTCTTCCCTCCAGCCTCGCTTTACTTCTAATGCAGCCCCTGGTGGGTCCAAGCTGCGCCTTATGCTCTTATTCCCTCACCCCTTCCTTCCAAGTTCATCCCCTGCCCTGCCCCACAGCAGCTGAGGTAGTTTCCTGGAGAAATCTCCGGAATAGGAAGAAGTGCCGCCATTTCCCATCTACAGTATTTTGCTGTGTATAATGTGCACTTTTTTGCCCAGATTTCCAAGGGAAAAGTAACGATGCACATTATACATGGGTAATACTAATTCTTTATCTATATAAATGTTTTTAATTCTTTTATTTATGCTTATGCATTAAAAGTGTAACTCTACAGAAAGCAATAATGATACCTGTATGTACAATAATACCCTGGAAAATGATAATTGCTTTTGTTTCTAAATATAAATAAATAATTGAATTAAAAAGTTAAAACAAAATATTTTTTTCCTGAAAGTTTAGGCCAAAAATGTAAGTGTGCATTATATACAGGAGTGCATTATACACAGCAAAATATAGTAATTCTTAGCCACTTTTTTTTTGTTGGCTACCCAGCTGCCTCTGAACTGCACTTTTTAACTATGCCAAGGCAAATGCTAAGATTACATGATTTAGTCCCTTCTGCAGTGACTCATGATTCTCAGATATGTGTGGCATCGACTAGGGTTCAGTATACTTGAAAAGAGGAACTCTGTTTCGGGAGTATTCTGGTCCACCACATAGGACTGGTTTGCTCATTATTAAACCCAGGTGAGGTCTGCGTTAGCGGTTAAAATGGACAGAAGAAGGAACTAACCATTAATGGTGGATGTAGGAAGATGCACCAGATATCCAACATGAATCAGATAACTTCTTGGCCGATTGTCACACAGAAAACCTTATCATTGGACCCGATGGTCAAATAAGAGGACCGATTCTAAGATTTTACAATTTAACAAAGACCTGGCTTTTGCAGTCATATTATTCCTTCACTGAGCTTACCTAGGCTCCCCCTTAGGCTCAGACAACAGGATGATCTCATGAGAATTCTGATTACCAAGCAGCCAAAGGCATTTTTTTCTGGTCTTCTGGTCAACCCTTCAGCTCCTTAAAGCTACCAAATACCAATATCAGTGGCCTCTTTTGATTCTGGCCATAGAATTAAGCTGAGCCCTGAAGAGCCTTAAAATAGAATACTCAAAAAGAACTTGGACCTTGAAATTCCAAGACTGAGAAGAGGGGAAGGTATTTACTAGAGATCGCAAACCAATTCCGTTGACTTGGCTTAAATATCTTCCCCCTGGACAATATTTTTCCATCTCAAATGACATGCTAGTATTGGTGTTGGTATTCTATATGTGTTTACTTATAGCTACAACTGCTGTACACCATGAGAGCAGAAATTCCTTGCCTTTCCCATATTTTCTCAGTACAATGGTATAGTGGGGTTGAGTGGTGGCCAGCCTCCAAAGAGGTATGTTCAATTCTTAATCCCCGAAACCTAGGAATGTGATGTTATTTGGAAAAAGAACCTTTGTAGGCACAATTAAATTAGGTATCTCAAGATGCAAGTATCTTGGACTTTCCAAGTGGGCCCAAAATCCAATGACAAGAGTCCTTTAAAAAGGCACACTAAGGAGAGACACACAGAGAAAAGAGGACAAAACCATGTGAAGACAGAGGCAGAGACCAGAGTCATGCAGCCATCAACCAAGGATTGCTTGGAGCCACCAAGAACCTGGAGGGGACAAGAGAACTTCCTCCCTCAGAGCCTTCAGAGGGAGCAGGCCCCGCCAGAACCTCGATCTTGGACTTCCAGCCTCCAGAACCGTGAGACAACCCATTTCTGTTGTTCAAAGCCACCCCGTTTGTGCTAACTTATTGTGGATACAGGTGGCTATAATTCCGGTGTTTGTATTATCACCAGGAGAAGCCTGGCCGAACCTCCAGGTCTGTCATGTCGGAACCAAGTAGGTCTGTGTGGACATTTTCAAATTCAAATTGGCTACATTCCACACCTCAGCCTTCCCAGATTACGAGAGATAGTTAAGATGACGGAGAAGACTCCCCCACTCACAAATAGCAGCGCTTACTCTCTGTGCCTCTGCTGTGCCCCACACAACACCAGGAAGGCAGCCACTGCTGGCCGGCTTTCAGGCATCAGCTTCGCTCTGGAGAGAAGCCGCATTTGACTCACGACCTGACACATTATCTGCAGAAGCAGAGAAAGGTGACGTGAGGCGTGGACGGGAGTCTGGCTTCTGCGGTCCAGACAAAAGCAACCACAAATAGGCAGAAGTGATCACCACATTACCCCCTTTGTCTCTGATTCCTTCGTGGACACCCACCTGTGACTGCCCGCCACAGGCCCGCCTTCCAGCACCCTGAGTCCCTGAACCACCAGCAGGAACACTGGGGTCCTCTTCCTTCACCGTGTGCCTACATGGTGAGCCCCAGGGATGTGGAGGTGAGTGAGCCACTGTGTTCAAGGGACCAGAAGTGGGAACTCAACCCTTGAGTCCCAAAGGCCAGCCGGTGCCTCAGTCTCTCAGTGATACCCTTTCTTCGGGACTTCTGTCTGGGACAGGTTCTGTCTCCCTGGGACCTGCCCTTTGGATTTCCAGATTTTACTGCTTACCAAGTAAGAGACAGGGGATGAAGAACATATATCTCAGGGCAGACTTGCAAAGCCTCTAGATCAGCGGTCCCCAACCCTTCTGGCACCAGGGACTGGTTTTGTGGAAGACAATTTTTCCACAGACCAAGGTGGGGTGGGGGCATAGGTAGCTTCAGGATGATTCAACGCATCACGTTGATTGTGCACCTCATTTCTGTTATTACTACATTGTCATGTATAATGAAATAGTTATGCAACTCGCCATACCGCATCTCGGTGGGAGCCCTGAGCTTGCTTTCCCGCAACTAGACGGTGCCATCCGGGGGCGGCAGGGGCCAGTGTGTCGCTCATGGCTGGTCTTCTCCATAATCTCAGTTCGGTTGGAGTCACCGCAGAAAACCCTACAGCTGAAGCCTCGCTCGCTCCCCCGCCCGCCACTCACCTCCTGCTGTGTGGCCCAGTTCCTACCCGAATGGGGACCCCTGCTCCAGATACTTTCCTGTCCTGCAGGTGGCCCTTGGACCGGGGTTCCTGAGTCGTCAGGAAGTGAAGGCATTACCTGCCTGTTCAGGTGTCTGTCCTCTATTTTTACCATACATGGAGGTCTGAGGTTTCTAACCTCTGATGCTCTGGCTGCGTTCAGCGCCTCCTCGGGGCTGGTACTCAGGGAAAACAGGGCTTGGGTTTGCCTCTTTGCTCTGGAGTTGAAGACTTGCCTCTCTGGAATACCTACATGCTAGAACACACTGTGTTAAAGATCTAAACTCGCCCTGTGAGAAGGATTTAGGGCTAAAGAGGGATCCAGGGAGGAGCTGCGGGATTTCAGAGGAATTACCGACTGTTAGGGGACTGACATCAAGTTCCCTGATGGTGTTTGCAACCGGCTTACATTGAGACCAGCGGCTTAAATGTATCAACAGAGGCAGGGTTTTATTTTTCCGACCTGATTTTTAAAAGGAGGAATTAACTTAAAGGAATTAATCGGTTGGGAAAGTTCGAAGACCCCATGGAGATTCGGAGAGGTAGCCAGTCATCTGCCTCCGTCACGTGAGGCAGGTAACCTGCCTGCACCCCACGACTTGCTCCCCCCAGCACCGCCTCCCAGGCAGCTCCAAGTGAGTACATCTGAGCTTCACCAGGGCTGTGGCCAGGAAGATGCTCACCTCGGTTGTTTATCAGGAAGTGTCTAGCCCAGCGCCTCTCAAGGTCAGCCAGCCACACTGACAGCATCATCACCACCTTGGGCCCCACCCAGATCAATGGCATTGGAATCTCTGGGGTGAGGCTAGGCAGTGTTTCAACAAATTCTCCGGATGATGAGGGGCCATATGAGATCTGAGAATTAGTGGTGTAGATGGCCTTCAGTGCGTCACCTCTCTGACCTTGGCGTATCCGTCTGCAAAACGAAGAGCTCGACTTGGGAAATCTCAGCGAAGCCTTGAAGTGCTACCACTCAGTTATGTTCCTCCAAATCCTTTCAGTCTCTCCCCACGCACTTTTTCCCGTCATTCTGATTCGTGGGTGTTGCAGGGTAGAAAGGAAAACTTGGAGAGCCCCGCCCCATGGGGAGCCATGCCCACTCTCACCCTAAAGAAACTAGGCACCATTAGTTACAACAAACACATTGCATACTTGACGAAGCAGGCAGGGACTCCTGAAACTCAGAAAGAAACATATGCCCTGTTGTGTGCGTCAAGGAAAGAGTCTGGTAACACAGTGCAGGCAGAACACCACCACCTGCCTGCTGCTTCCTCGCCCCATCGAGAACTGCCAGTCGCCACGGCGACGGCGAGCACCCCCGCACCCACACTGTGGGTTTCATGCACAACGCCTGGGCGGAAAGAAGCCAGAGCTGCCCGCTGGAGAAACACAAGTGAGAGAGAGGAGACATTTCAAGGTTTTAAAAGATGCAATAAACAAATCAACAAAAATACTACTTAGGCTTTGCTGGAAACCCCACTGAAGAAACTGAAAAAAAAAATATTAGGCAATCAAAAATTTGAGCACTAAGTGGCAATTTGGTGACATTAAAGAATACTAAGAAAACAGTATTATATATTTTTAAGGCTCCTTCTCTTTGAGAAATATGTATCAAAATATTGGTGGATAAAATAACGTTACATCTGGACTTTTATTCAAAATGATTCAATTCTGGGCGTCTGGAGGACGTCGGATAAATCCAACCAGAATGGCCACGAGGCAAGTCGCTGTAGCCGGGTGTCGCTAGGTGACAGGGCAGGGGAGACCCTTGCTCCCTACTGTGCTGTGTAGTTCAAATTTTCCACGATGGCACTTTGCATTAGTAATATGAAAAGAATAAAGGTGGAACATATTTTCCCCCCAAAAAGACAAGTGATGGGGGAAGATATCTTTCCATATACAATTACACTCGATGCCTCCAAAGGAAAGGTGGCCGGTGGCACGCCCTCCACCTCACCAAGCACGCTCGCCCCTCTGCTCGGGCTTTGGGGAAGAAGACAGCCCACGCTGCGGAACCAAAGCTGAGAGAACGCTGAGTGCCGCGTGCTGGGCACACCACAGGCGTTCAAAGACTGTTCACATAGTAACAAATCCTCCACGTGGAAGCCGAGGGGCCAGCTGACGAACAGCAGACACACCCGAGCCCCTTCAACTGCGCTGCCACTCCTGCATCCACCACCCACGTCTCCCGGCGCTTCAGTGCTTACGGAGCCCGCCGAGGACCCCGATCTTCACCCTGTGATTGTCGGACCTTCACCCTGGGCAGGGAACGCAGAGTCCAAGACTGCCCTTCAGAGACGCCCCCTTTATCTGTGCCTGCAGTGAGTTGCGTTCGCAAGGGACGGTGACCTGAACATCAACGGTTTTCAAATCGGTGGAAATTAAAATAAGATCTTTTCCATCTTTAAAATGAGGGATGTAGAATACTGTGACAGTCTTCGGTGCTGGCAAAGAGGAGGCGACACTGCTCATCGGAGCTGAATTCGGGACCGCGCTTCCAGGTATTGCTTGAGCAATGCACACTGAGTTTGCGGACAGCTGCTAAGTTCCTCGGGGCGGTAGCTTCTCTTCTAGGAATCACTAAGAGCAACACCAGCGTGCGTACAAAACACACACACTAGATGCACCGAGATTTGCTGACGGTAAGTTACGCTACATCCACGTGACCCACGTGGCTGCCGAAATAATGCTTAGGAAGAAGCGGTACATAAATTCGAAAATCCCTGTGCTAAAGAAGGCTGTTTCTGCACTACGATCTCTACCGTAAACATGAATACGTGTAGTTATTGAAAGCGGCTGTATAAAATATCTCAGGAGGGTTGCTTTGGGCAGCTGGGTCCTGAATTTTCTTTCTATCTATATATGTTTTCCAAATTTTCTACAATAACAAGAATGCTGTTTTCGTAGTCATAGAACTACTTTTAAACTCTTAGCTCTTCTAATGTTTTCCTCCACCACACACAACGGCCCTGTGTGGGTTCGCTGCCTGACCACAGTGACTTTGGTGACACGCAAGCGCTTCGGTGGCACCCAGGCTGGTGCTGTGACTTGTGCACCCACGCACAGTTCTCCTTGGCTCAGCTGAACTACAGCCCCCAGCACCTCTGCCTCCAGGCCATTTGGAAGATAAAGGAGACACTGCGTATGTATACGTCGTGGCGAGCCTTGACGTTCACCGGCTCCTTCGCAGGTGACGGACGTGTTGGGCGAGACGCCACGCCTGAACAGGCGCCACCCTCTGACGCCGTGCTGCAGAAGTGGCAGCCATTACCAGTTATTACTTACAGCGCCAGATGCTGTCAGCAGGTGTTTTGGCTCTGACATCTCCTTGCTGCTCTAGCACGGTAATGCCAACGGTTATACGAGGAAGGGACCCTGCCCGCAAGGGCTCAGAACCCTCAGTAAGCCTCCCCGTCCCCCTCACCAGTGTCCTGAACTGGCCTACCGCCTTGACCCGGAGGCCGGGGCTTTGCCTGCAAGCGCTGCCGCTCGCTCAGACTTCCCATCATCGCTCCTTCCCCGGGCCCTTCTCAAGGCTGCTTCAGTTTTCGCTCCTCCCTGCAAGCGGCGCCTCCCTTCATGACTGCCCTGTCGGTGCCCACATCCGACCCGGGAGGAAGCAACGTGCCTCCCTAAGGCAAAAGCACAGTCAGGAGAACAGCGGCTCTCCGCTTCACCGGGACGCGGGCTGTGCGGGGCCAGCTGCTCTGCCAAGCGCTTCGGCAGGAGACCTTGTGAAAGGGATGCCGACGGAATCGGAGGTCAGACCCGGAGCTCAGTCCCGTGACTGACTGAGTTCCTCACCTGGGCGCCCCCACCTTGCTTCTGCGTGGTTACTTACACGCTGATCTCAACTCTGCTGGGCAGCTGGGGTGCTCTGAATGAGCTGCCTGACAGATCCAATATATTAGCTACGAAGTCACACATACTCCCGTGTTCTTTTCAATTCAGGAAATTTATTTGTATCCAGACACTTCTTGTATCTAGACACTTCCAGCACCGTATGCAGAATTCACACGCTTGTTCTGCAAGGCAGTCTCTGGTACTGTTAGGCAAAAATCCTCGCTGGAAAGGTCCTTATTATGTTGCACAGATATCTGCCGCCCAATACAACCCTACCATAGTTATAGCTCTGGTCTTAGGGCTTAACAATGTAGGTGTTTTTCCTAAGTAACATTTCTTCACCAGCTGAATATTCCTGTCTGTTCCCTTTCCTCTCAACATCTGCACCCCGCCATCTTTCCCTGTAACTGTGATTTCCAGCGGAGCGTAAGAGCTTTGGCTCCTGCAGGAGTCCCGCCTTTATCATTCACGAGCTGGGCCGCCTTGGGCAAGTCATTTAACTAATGCCCCCTACTTCCTTTTCCTCCTCCATAATCGGGCGATTGTAATGTTACACATTTCATAACACCGTTGCACTAAGCATTTTACTTACAGGCAGATCACCTACAGTGAACACGTCCTGGGTCTTGGTAGAGACTGCACTTCGTAGATGTTCATAATTGCTGGGGTGATAAAGATGGTACAACTTCCACCCTGGCTGGTGTGGCTCAGTGAATTGAGTACCAGCCTATGAACCAAAGGGTTGCTGGTTCGATTCCCAGTCAGGGCACATGCCTGCCTGGGTTGCGGGCCAGGTCCCCAGTGTGGGGCATGCAAGAGACAACCACACATTGATGTTTCTCTCCCTCTCTTTCTCTCTCCCTACCCCGTCTCTAAAAAATAAGTAAATAATATGACTTTCCTCATCTGGCCAGACTCTGGACACTCTTGTTTGCCAATGTCCTTCTTAAACTACAATGCTGCATCTAAAGTCATTAAACTCAGAATCAGGAAAACCCAGAACACAATGGATGCTTATCACGTGACCTAGATACTAGCTATTTGAACTTGAGCCACTTATTTGATCTCTCTAAGCCTACAGTTTCCTCATCTGTAAAATGGGATAATAACATTATCTGCTCTGTAAGGCTGCAGGAAAAATTTTCGTACTGATACTACCGTAAGGCACCAACCATGTGCAAGTCTGGATTCTCAGCCCTACACTGCAGAACAGTTAGGATCATCGTGGAGCAGTAAACATCCAGTATCAATGTAACAGGAGGAGGTCAGGGATGTTTGGGGTGCAGCTATCTGCATCAGGGTGATATCTCCACCCCACCCCCCACCCCTGAGCACAGAGGCTGAGGTTACCCCGCCCCGAGAAACCCCACACAGATCTGACCGCATCTCAGCCTGGCTCCACTACCAACCCCTTCAACAGGAAGAAAGTAAAGAAAGAGGAAAAGAAGGTTGGGGGAAGCGTAGGAGAAAAAGGGGAAGAGGAAGAGGCCATGGCAGTGACCAAGAAGTAGCAAACACACCAGGGGTCCGGCCACTTTCAGAAAGAGGGGACAGGAGAAGAACCACCAATCCGAAAAGGGGCTTTCTTATTTTTCTTCATCCACGCCCAGTCTCTCTGCAAGGGTTGATGGTCAGTCATGACTCATGTGGGGAAAAAAAAGAAAACCTAAAAAATTCACACTGTCACTTGCTTATAAAGAAGCAAGGGCATGAAGAACAAAGACATGAGCTGTGGTAGGAAACACATTTTCCATCTGCACAGGTGCATTTCCAAGGCGCCGTCCACCCTTCAACCTGCCCTTCGGAAGACCGTGAGTTAGAGTTAGCCCCCCCTCCCCCGTGCCTGCAAAGCGTAGCCTCTGATTTGTCTAAGAGTCTTCTCACTGATCCCTTTTGCCCGTCATTTGTGAGCTCTTCAGCACTGCCAGACAAGTGAAAGGCAGCATAGAGGGAGAAAGGATACTTTCACTTCTTCTTGGTGCTGCCAGAGCTCTGGGGGCCTGAGAAAGTCCCCTCCCCTAGGAGAGTTAATCCCAAACCTTCTTCTGGGTCTGGATGAGCGGTTTTACAGGGCGCTGCTGTTCAGAGATACTGACAGGCCCGAGCCCCTCTGCGCTCCGAGGTTTGGAAGTTCACCGATTCCAAACCACTGAGTCTTCATCTTTTGACAGATGTGGACCAATTTCCCCTTTGTCTGCATCCTCTAGACTCCCTGGCCACAGAGTTGAGTGGCAGCTGCACCCCGTAAGAAGTGGTGTCCCTGGGCCAATCTGAAAGTGAAACCAACTGCAGCCGTCCCCTTCCCGGTGTCCACCGCTTGCAGACACGCCATCCTGAAGGAGGGTCTCGGCCTTCCTCTGCGTCACCCTCCCGGGAGCTGAAGTGGCCGCAGTCTTCGGGGCTGGCTTCCCGACATTCCTGCACTTGCTGGTTGCCAAAGGAGGGAAGGAAAAGCAGCCGCTGCCCCGGGGGGCCCTTCCAGCCCCGCTGGGTCTCCTGCCCTCAACACACCCTCCCCCATCAGGAACAACTGAGTGGTTTCAGGGGCCTTCGAGATTCTGTGGCTGATGCCTCTCTGCCAGCTGCACAGTCAAATGGCCTGGGAGGCTTTTGAGAAACAACAATGATGACTCCCACTTCTAGGAAGGGGCCTAGGATTTCATATCTCATAGCGCTCTCCATATATTTCCAATGGGCTCTTAAGGATGAAAATCGCTGCCTCAATCTCAAACTGAATTCCCAACCTCAGGTTTTGAATTGGTCAGCTCCTCATCTCACAGTCATTTCAGATCAGGTTTCTCAAGTCAGAGAATTCGCTCTGTGCCTTCCCTCAATGTGTCCCCAACACGCCAGCACAAGCAATTTTCAGAATGGCCCAGAGTTTCTGGGGACCCGGCAGAAGCAAAGGGCCAATGCAAATGTAATTATCTAAAGAAATAAAAGAATATATTCAAAGTAAGTGATTCAGCCCTAGCCGGGGTGACTCAGTTGGTTGGGTGTCATCCCTCAAAGTGAAAGGTTGTGGGTTCAATCCCCGTCAGGGCACATACCCAGGTTGCGGGTACGATTTCCGGTCGGGGCGCATGTCAGAAGGCAACCAATCAATATTTCTCTCCCATCAACGATCTCTCTCTCTCTCTCTCTCTCTCTCTCTCTGAAAGCAGTGAAAAATGTCCTCAGGTGAGTATAAAAAAAGAAAAGAAACTGGAAATCATAAAAGTGATGTGGAAGCTAAATTTGCTCCAGAATACACGATAGAGAGAGCAAAGTAAAGACAATTGCCTGAGAGATACTGGCTGAGGATTCTCCAGCAGTGATGAGAAATCCCAATCATCAGACGAGGTAAGGTCCCAAAATTTTAAGCAGGATAAAGGAAAAGACGTGCACACCTAGACCCGGACCAGTGAAACTGCCAAAAGCTAAAGAAAAAAGAGATGTTGATGTTACAGGCATCTCATCAGAGAAGACACATCACCGAAAAGAAACGCTTTCACGCAGACAGGCGGCCTCTGAAAGCGGCAGTGGAGGCCGGAACGCAGTAGGGCATCATCTTTAAACAATGAGTAGAAACAACTGCCGTCCTACCAAGTGTGCATGGCCAAATCGTCTTTCAGGAGTGTGGGCACATTAAAGACCTTTTGCACAAACAAAAACTGAAAGGAGTTACACCAATTATTCCTTACTAAAAGAGCATGTAGAAGAAATATTTAAAGAAAAAGGAAGTTATACACGAAGGAATGTCTAAGTAACAAAGAAAAAATGATAATCAGTGATGCTGTAAATATATAGGCAAATCTAAATAGATTTTGTATAAAGCAATATAACACTAATATCTAATTTATTTGGCTAAACTGCAGGACAACACTCACATATTCGGCAATGATAGCATCTAACCAGGCAGGGGTTCCCTATCAGTGTGTTCTAAGATCTCTGATTATTGGGAAGAAAGTCAGATATTGCTTCACTTCAGAGTTCTTAAATAAATATGAAAGTTCAAATTCTTTGAAAGCACTGAAAGAATAAAATAAAAAGTATATATCCCAAAACAGGAAAGTGGGGGAAAATGAAATGAAGGGGAAAAAAACAAGTCCAATTGATTCAAAAGAAAAGAAAGCAAGGAAGAAATGGAGGAAGGGAGGGGGGGAGGGGGGAAGGAACTGATATGTTCTTATCCTCATTATTACAAAACAGGCCTCATGTGAGTAAAATAAAGGCTGTGACAGAGATAGGTAGAGTCCATTGTGAGGAAAAAGGAAGTGGCACCCCGTTCTTCCCCGAACGGTTGGGGGAAGAGGCAAAGGGGCGGAAGGGAGGAGGGGAAATGACACTGGGCCCTGTTCATGAGCAGCTGCCTCTCTGTGCCCCTGAGGCAGGACTCCTTTGCATTCTCTGCCTGCAACTCTCTGCTGCGTGCGCATTGTGACCTCCAGGCTAAACGTAACCTGGGCTCACCTGGCGGGAAAGTGAATCCAAGTCTGTCCTATCAGAAAAGTCACCGTGCGAAAACTGAGCTCCGAGGAGTTGCATGTGCAGTTGACAGGAAAATGCAGGGTACCTTAGTTAAAATCTGAAGTCCAGATGAACAATGAATAGTTTTTTAGTAGACCTAAGTGTCTCTTTCACATTTGGGACACACTTATACTAAAACCATTATTCATTATCTATCTGAAATTCACATTTCATTGGGAGCCCGGTATTTTTTTTTTTTTTTTTCTAAGTCCGGCAACCCAAGGTGGAGGGCGTTCAGAAAATGGTGGGGGAGTCGAGCCGAGATACAATGGTGCTCATCAAAGTCTCCCCCACCACGCCTCCCATGACCACCCAGCCAAACATTTTCTTAATTGTTACTTGGTTATATTTATTATACTATCATGCCACAAAGCAGTATATAATCCCAGGCTGGAGAAGGAAGGGGCTCGGGGAAAGGGTTCACCCACACTCTCTGTTGCACTCGGAGCGAAGGGAGGCCTGTTTTCACTCCCGAAATCATGAGTGAATCGGGGGAGGTTGCCTTTACATGTTCAAATGGAGCTCCTGGGGGGTATGCTCACTAGAGCAGCGTCCCACCGCAAAGCCGAGGTTCTGCGCCCCCCGGATCCACGTTCGTCTGCAGTACACGCTGCAGGCGCAGATCCCGGCTGGACCGGAAGGACGCCTTGGCCGAACCGGGTTGGTCGGAGGTTTCCCTGGGGTGGGTGTCCTAAACTAAGCTTTGTGGGAGGGAAGAACACAGGTTGGACTCTTCTCAGAGGCAGAAAATTGCCTGGTGGGCTCTACCCATAGAAATATGTAGAAGCTGGGCATAGAGAATAAATAAATGTTCTCCTTTGCATGAAAAGTACCCTCGTGTGACATTGGATTGTACAAACAAAATCCTACAACACACATGTGCCAGGTACCCATACACGCCGGTATTTCTTCCTGCACATTTGGAAAACAGGAAAGTCTAACAGGAAGTGCCTTTTAACCGGGAGCAGGGGTACAGCACGTGGTTGGAGAGGCTCAGCGTCCACCATCACCCCACCTCTCCACCCTCGAGTCCCCAGTGGAGACAGACAGACACGGGGTGACAGGCAATCTCTGTCTTCAGCTGAAAGAGGCCTCACAGGCAACGCCCTTCCCAGGCTGTGGAACTCAACAGCTTCCACACCCACCCCAACCCTGGTTTCTCAAAAGCTCAAACTGTAACAAAATACACTTTGCAGCTGAGTTGATTCTCATCCTGTCCTCTTTCCCGGTGAGTCAGACCTGGCTGCTCACCCCACCGTATGCAGATAACGTCCTTGTGGGACCACTGGACGATTAAAGGCCAGCGTGATGCTGGCTGCAGTAAGCACCCCACAGACTTCCACCTCTCCATGGAGATTAAGGCCACTTTCCCCTGCTCCCTGTTTCATCCCAGAGGCAAGGACAGGTGCACAGCTCAGGGGCGGTCCCTCAGATAAAGTGGGACAAAACAAGGCCCCTGTGTCCCCTTGTCTAAGCTCAGACAAGAGCGAGGCCCCTAGGCCACCCAGGATATATATATTTTAAAGATTTTATTTATCTTTAGAGGGGAAGGGAGGGAGAGAGGGAGACAAATATCAATGTGTGGTTGCCTCTGATGCGTCCCCTGCTGCGAATTGGCCTGCAACCCAGGCATGTGCCCTGACTGGGAATCGAACCACGATCCTTTGGTTCACAGGCCCTCACTCAATCCACTGAGCTACATCAGCCAGGGCTCAGGAAATATTAAACAGCCCTTTTCTTGGTTCAGATGGACTGCTATCTCCTCACTGAGACAGAACATTCTATCTGCTTCTGACAGCGTCCAGCAGGGGCCCCGCCCCCTTCCAAATCTCCCTTCTGAAGCCCAAACGTCAGAGACTGCTTCACACCATCTTACCAAGGTGGCCCATGGTCCCCCATGCCGGGGGCTCTCCCTGCCTGCGATGAGAGGTAGACCCAAGGTGTGCACCGACAGGCACCCCCGTGGTGTCCGGCTCAGTGTCACTCACAGATGGGATGGCAGTGTGGGAATCATTTCGGGTTGCTTCATGTGTGGGTATTACCAAAACCAAAAGTGAGCGACAGTGGGCAGCGGGAGGAAGGGCACTAATTACTGAATACTCCGGTGTCGTGGGTATGTTTCATAGCTCATTTCTTTGATCTTCACACTTCTCAGCACTAGAAGCTGAGGCTTGCTGGAGCTGACCGAGGTCTAGGGTGTGACAGATGTGTCTGTCACTTAGAAGTCTCCAGCAGGGGAGAGAACTGCCATTTTGTTACACAGAGTCTAGCTAATAAAGAATCAAACCCGCATCTTCCCCTGAGACAGCCTCTCTGCTGCGTGTTGCGTGGTGCTGGGCCCAGGGACCAGGGTGCGCCCGTAGTCTCTCTGAATGTCTTCGGCACCGCTTTCCTACCCCTGAGCCTGGGCTGAAGCCTGCGCAGCAGCTGTTAGTCACGCCCCTGCTGTTGGCATGCAAAACACGGGCTGGGAATATGGCACGAGAAAAAACTGGCCACCGAACCACATGCCCTCCGAGCCACCCAGGGAGATGGGTCCAGGCTGCCGATGCCCAGAGCCCCACCTCAGACTCCTGGGTCAGAGTCCACGGGGAGACCTTGACATCGGTGCGCTCAGCAAGGAGCTCAAGTGAGTCAGACACAGACCCCCCGCGAGAGCCAGTGCCTGAACGTGACTGAGGGTCAGATGCCCCGGCATTCCTCCAGATTCTATCCACACACACAGTCTCGGCTAAGACGGCTTCTGACCTCCCTGCAGCACTCGGAGCCCCTGTCACACCCCTAGCGCCTGAGCACAGAGGCTGCTGGGGGGACTCGGAGACAGACCTCACTCTCCTGATCTGCAGGGGGATCCAGGTGACTTGGAGCCTTGACCTCATCATTTGCATATAAAGGGAAAATGGTCTCAAACCTAATCTGATTCCCACGTTCTTCTGCGAAGCAACTGGCATTCCTGATAAAATGCTCTAATTTTTTTTCTAGGAAGTCTTCATGGTGATGTTCTAGAAAACTAGCTACCGATCCACTCAGTGAAAGAGTTTTAACCAACGTTTTTTCTTCTTAAGCAATCTAATAAAGATTTTCCAACCACTCTTCCTCTAAATGTCTCTCCGAAGAGCAAATAATGACTCAAGAGCTTTGCATTTGTTTTGCATAAATAAAGTGTCTTTCCAACTACATTATGGCCTCCTGGAAAGCAGAGGTCATACACATCTTTGAATATCTTTCTCTCCATATATATAAAGTGAAATGGGCATAATGACCTTTACTATTTACAAGTAAGAGAAACTGCAATGTTTTATGCCAAATTTGCTCCATGTGAAGAGATAAAAAAAATAGGTCAATTAACAATTTTGCTCTCGGTACAGATGCTGGTAGGATAGATTGTACATAAACCGTATATCCATATATGGAGTGGGCGGGCAGAAGGGAGGGCAGAAGGGAGGCAAAGGGGGGAGACTATGAATCAATAAATATGGCAACCGCTGTTTAACTTTTGCAGACCATGTTCGAATCCCAGCTAAACTAGCTTCTGTAAGTTGGTCCCTCGCGGGGAATGAAGCCTGTGCTAGGCATGGTCACGGCTCTGCAGAGATGACAACCGAGGGAGAAGCTGAAGTATACATCTCAGGCAGCGCTGGCGAGCCATGTGAGTGCCACTGTACCAGCCGTGGAGTAGCAAGATTACATGCCTGTCGTTCTCTGGGTCCAGTCCCTCCTAACATACGTGCAACTTCCTAAGTGACAGAGTACTAGGAGCATCTTTTGTTCTAATGAGGGACTCTGGGTGGGCTCCCGGATGGCTCCCGGCTGGGGCTGGTCCCCGGAAAGACCAAGCTACGCTTAGAAGCCTGGCATTTTCAGCCCTGCCCCCCACGCCCGTTCTCCAGAGGGGGAAGTGGGGCTGGCAACGGCGTCGGTAACAGAACATGCCTATTTGACGGAGCCTCCGTACAACGCTAGGAGTAGGGGGTTCAAAGAGCGTCCAGGGTGGTAAACACATCTACACTGGTAGGGTGGCGCACCCCAACTCCACGGGGACCACTTCCTGCACAGAAGACCCTCTGAGACCCTGCCCTACCATCTCTTCATCCGTGTGGTCATCTGTATCCCACGTCACACCTTTCAATAAACTATAAATGTAAGTAAGCATTTCCCTGACTTCTGTGGGCCAGGCTTGCAAATTAATCAAACGGCCGGGGAGGGTCAGTTTGCAGACAGAACGGACAGAAGTTGTGAGTCACCTGAGGGCATGTTACCTGCTGGTGCATAGTCTCGTGGGACTGAGCCCTTAGCCTGCCGTATCTGACACTGTCTCCAGGTACACAGCATCAGAAGTGAGTTGCACTGTAGGACACCCTGCTGGTGTGGGGGCGGAAGGAACCTGGACACGCTGGGTGACCAGAAGTGTCCGAAGCACAGTCTTCTCTGAGAGGACACAGAGACACACACAGGCGGGCAAGACTGGGTGGTTTTCCAACACACCAGGTGGCACAGAGTGAGGAGAAGGGTCCCACCTGTCGGTGTCAGTGGAGACCTAAGGCTTCACAGTCACTGTGTTGGGCCCGAGGACCAGGCGTCCCATGGAGAAACAGGAGGTGGTGGCATTCTGGGCATGGGTGACAACACTCCAGAGAAGATAACGTATGGTGTGCAGTTAGGGAAAGAGGAGATGCCCTAATTCAATTACGGAGGGAAAACAGGCTGCCGAATAGTGCGGGACATTCACGAAAGGGGTGTGCAGTCAGGTGCTCTCGGCCTAGACCCCAACCTCCCCAAATCACAGGGGGCTGGAGGCCAGAGCAGACAGGCCATGCATGTTTTGTGACTCTGAGAACAGAAGCAAGAATTTGCCTTTACACAAAAGAGCGGATAGTGCGATTCCATGTGTACGAAGGACCTAAAATAGTCAAGAGTTAAAAAGACAGAAAGTAGAACGGTGGTTACCAGGGGCTGGGGGAGGGAGGGGTTACTGTTTCAGGGGTGCCATTTCAGTGGGGGGGGGTGACAGAAGCTCTGAACAAACGGTGTTAGTGAGGAGGGACACGGCACTCTGTGAGGGCATCCCGACGTGGACAGCGTGCTGCTCCTTCCCCAACAGCTTCTGGGGGGGGGGTGTGCTGGGAGCAGGGAGGGGAGCCCCTCTTTTGAGTGAGAATGTTTTAGGCAGATAGATAGATAGATAGATAATAGATATATGATAGCTTCGTAAGCTCTTGATGAATGCCTCTTACATTTTTTTAGTCCTGCAATTTAAATTTCCCTAGAGACATGAAGAAACCTTGAACTAGCTATTGCGGACTGACTATGTCTTTGGGAAAATGAAATTTCTCCTAGAGAGAGGAGAGAGGTATGCTTGGACCACAGGCCATTCCCTACCCCCCCGTAACTGTGAGGAAGGCCCACGAATGGTGCTCACTCATGCACACCATCAGTTGCCCAGGAAATGGAGGTCAGGCTGACGGTCTGTATCAGGGAGCACAGTGGTGTCCTGAATCCCACGAGATCTGACTTTTGGAACGTCCAGGAAAACCTCCCACTTACGCTTCAGGCCCCAGCGGCTGCAGCCTCCTCCCTGGTCCCCGGGCAGCAGGCGCTCAGAGGTGCCTGCTCCTCTTCCTCAACCAGACCTCACTCCCGGGTCACCCCGGGATAGGGTTGCTGGAAATGCTTCTCTCTCCCATGTGAATTATTTCACTCTTGTCCAAAAAAAAAAAAAAAAAAATGACTTAATCTGCAGGAACTGCAATCTTTAGTTGACCAAGTATTTTGAAATTACAGTTATGTCCAAAGTTGAAAAGAGAAGCGATCTTTGGACTTAGCAACTACTGTCTGAGAGCCTTTGGGACTCCAAGCTTTCAGTATCTGATGCACAGAATCTCACAGTTGGTGGCTTCATCTTTTCTTTCATTCATTCATTTATTCACTCATTCATTCCAAAGATGCTGGGTACGTAGCATGTGACAAATGCTGTTTCAAAACAAAGAGATGAAAAAAGGCATCGTTCCTGCCCTTCAGAAAATCGTATTTTTTAGGAAAGAGACTCTGCTTAAACTAAGATTGTTATGATGGTCATGAACAATACCATTGCCATCAAAAATAAGATGGAACAATAGGAGTATTTAATAAATATTTTGACACAACTCATACTAGACTTGAAGACCCTCTGCAAAGTAATATCTTAGAAATGTTCAACCGGTGACAGAATTTTTCTCAAGTTTATTACTTTGAAGGGTTTCACTGATTTTCACATACTCCAATCTTCTTCAAAATATTTTTACATGGTTTTTAGTCACAACATGCTAACACCCTTTCCACAGCAACTTACACATGGTGAACATCCAATAAGCATTTTGTAGTTCACTAAATTTTAGATTTGGAAAGCATCTTTACAAATCAGCTAGTCCTATGGTCCTTAACTTCAGCTGGATTTTGGACCACTTTGAAAATCTGATAAAGTCTGTGAACACTTTTTTCCCATTAGAAAAACACATATTTACATACATAGATTTTTTTTCTGTATACGATAAAGGGGATTGGTGGGTTACCCTAAATACCATCCATGAACTCCCTTGGGGTTCATGCAATCTCGTCTGCATCTTCCACTTTACCACTGCTGAAAGTCACTGCCTCGGACAGGGCCTGGGGAATGATGGCCCTGAGGCCAATCTGGCTCATCTCAGAGTCTTCGAAATAAGAACGGCTACTACCTTTTTAAATGGTTACATAGGTACCTGCATATTATGTTCAATTTTGCATCTTGGCCTGCAACCCCTAAACTATGTGTTATCTAGTCCTTTACAGAAACAGTCTCCAAACCTCTGGCCTAGAATAGCTAGAAACTATTGTCCAAAACCCTCAGTCAATTACTAGAAAACAGCGGGCTAGAGCTCATACCACCTCATTCCTCATCCATTGGCCTCATTACTCCTAACTGATCAATTAAAATACTGACTGGTTGGTAAAGAAGGAATTATGAAGTTGAGAATCTGAGGTACCGATAAATAAGTTCTTGGACAAGTAATTGTGCAATTGTGTAGGAAGTTGAAATTCAGAGAACAAACTGACCCACCCAAAATCATATTACAAATTTGTTGCAGAAGCCAGACTAAACTCTCAGACCCATGTGGCAGATTCCTGACTTGCTTTTTTCAACTTCGCCTTGTGCTCCATTCCTTCCACTTATTTGAAATGCAACATCTCTTGCAAAAAGTAAATGATGGTAGAGAAGGAACTTAATGTAAACTTATTTGAACAGATGTTCCAACAGCAGTTCTTAACTCTTAATTACATGATTTCAAAGTTATTTACAGGTTCCTCCTGTCATGTAGCACTGTAACAATGGGATGAAAAGAATTACAATAACCACTGCTATACGTTATTTTGAACATATTTCTTTTAGAAATTTCAAAGCCCCTGATTGCTGTTGGTTGTTTTCTTCTGCTAACAAGGGCTGCAAGACCGGTTGCAAACTGCATGTGACAAAATTGCAGCAATCGAATTTAAAGATGTTCATAATGCAAAAAATAAAAAATAAATAAACCACTTAAAACATAAACATTTGGACAACAGGTAAATGCATCACCAGATCCCCTAGAGACTGCTACAAACTTTTCAGGCAGAGTCCTTTCTTTTTTGGTAGATTCTGAAACCGTTTTGTCCCTATGCAATCACTCACGAAGACTGCGGGTCACCTTTGCAGGAGTGTGCACTGCACAGGAAGAGCTGAGCGACGCTTTCTGCACGGCCGGCGTGCGGTCAGAGTAAACAAGGGTGCTGTTGGCAGCAGCCCGCCCGGAGATTCTGAGTTAGAGCTACGCTGGCCAGCGCGCTGTGCTCTCTTCATACATAACTTCCACGCGTGTGACCCAGCCCCAAGCCTTCTGCACTTACCTGGAAAAGCCAGAGAGCGCAGGCGGAAGTGCAGCTGATGGGCCACCTGTCTGACCTGTAGACAGGATTCTTGTCTAGGAGCAAGGCTGCTTGGGCACATCCATGGTCTGTGCACACTTGCGAGGGCAGCCCCGTATAACAGCCAAGCACAAGGAAGCTAGTGTTATAAGTTCCGCAGGGTGCCAGCAGCAACCACAAAACCTCAAAACCGTTTCGAACACACGAACACTGAAAAACCAACTCTTAAAGACAACCAGCCCAAGTTGCAAAACTACAGGAAGGCCAACCGTCAAGAAGCAGTTATTACAGTTTTCCGACTCCGGTGAGAGTCCGGCTTTTCAACTTTCATTCAGACGCAGTTGTGTAGGGAATAGGGGGCGGGGCAAGTCAGTGGTATTACCAAGGGCAAAGAGGGGAGCCCCACTGTGTGTCCTGTTGCGGGCGGAAGAATACAGGTGGGGCAAGTAAGCAGGCTTACCGTTGTTTATGTAGAAAATAATTCCATAATGAACAATCATACCGGAATACACCGTTTCGCATCCTCACAACTGTAAACTTACTTCTGCCCCACCTGTGTGTGTAATAGTTCCTTTCAGAAAACGTAGAGTTGTTCTGTGCTCTGTTAGGGACCTCGGTCTACTACTGCGTCATTGATAGGTAACAATGACTGCAACATGACACTATGATCAGCTCATTTAATTCGAGTTAAGAGAGAGGATATTGCAATCAGAGTGTATTCGAGTATCAGAGAGGGAGAGTGCATTTGTCTACCACCTCACTATTTAAACCCTTAACATTCTCCCCAAAAGAAGTTGCACACGCAGGTGCGTGCAACTCCGCGAGTATGGAAAGAAAACTAAGTTCCTCGAACTGCTGTGATGTGCTCGCCCTTTTAGGCAACACACATGGTAATATCTTTTAAATATCATGATTACCTTACACATCACATAACAACACTGAATAGAGACCCTAACTTACCAGCCATCAACATTTTCATATAGTCCAATTTTAAACTCTTATTTCACATTTTTTCATTTGAACAAAATTATGGCAGCCTCAAAGCAGGACCACTCCTGAGTTCTCTCTGCTTGAAAGAAACTAATTAGAATTACAATTTCGGTCATTTCTGATTTCTGGTCTCCTTTACAATGCTTGAACACTAATATTCTCACCAAGAGTTTGCGGTTCTTGTTTCTCATCCCAAACGGGGTGTGATAATTGCACTTGACTTTGTGATTTTAGTTTTCAGGGATGGATCCTACATCTGGAAAGTCTTCAGTTTCAGCAGATGGACAATATGTGTGATATAGGAATAAAAATGTTATATGCTCCAAAGGAACTCCCACCCACTGGAGAACTTTCACGTTTTAGCAGTGGTAAAGAAAACTGCTACAGGCAAACCCACCTCCTGAGAACAAACACTTTTTTTTAAATTGGATAGACTATAAAACCTATTGATATGAAGTCTTTAGAAAATTGGCCAGGCAGCGAGAACCTGAAGAAACAAAACCCCCAGGAGAAAAACCAGATGAAAGCTGAACCTGGTTTTCAGCTCAGCTTTTTACTCAAGGTACTGCTGATTTGTAAGTGGCCGCTGAAAAAAAATTATTATATTGCAAAATGACCACCACAATAAGTCTAGTTAATATCAACCCTCATACATAGTTACAATTTTTTTTTTATAATGATGACTTTTAAGATTTACTCTTTTAGCCACTTTCAAATGTGCAATACAGGATGATTCAACTTAGTCACCCAGTCTTCTTTACACTGGCTTTCCTAAGTCTGATGGCTGCTACAGGGTTTCTTCACTTTTTAAAAATCTGAGTTCCCTCCTCTCTCCCCCCTGAATAATTTCTGAGTTCCTGTCCTCCGGGCCACCTCTTCTCTCTTCCATCTGACCCACCCTATTACCGACACTTTCCGACGCATTCTTTATCCCATTCATTGAGTTCTTCAGCTCATGCTTGGGATCTTTTTTATAATTTCATTCTGCTTTTAGTAAAGTATTCCTTTTGTTCATGCATTTTATTCTTCATTCCTTTGAATTGCCTGAGTTTTCTTGTCTCTCATTTGAACTTCTTCCAAACAGCTCTTTTGAATTTTTTTTTACCAGATAGCAATGCTCCATGTCCTTAAGTTCAGTTGCTGGAGAATTGTCATCTTCTGTTTTCCATACTGTGTTACGGTGACTTTTCATCGTGTTCGACAAGATGTGCTTTGCTAAACACCTTAATTGCCAAAGGCTTTGTTCACTTGATTCCAGCCCTGCTGACAATCAGAACCCTTTCCTTTGCTTCCAGAAGGTGGCGCTGTGGCACAGGACTTCGGTTTCTCTTCCCAGGCCGACACAAGGCTCCACATTCTCCACATTTTCACTTTCCACTTCTTCTGGGTCGTCACTGCCACTCAGGACTGCCACCGCCACCGTCCCAGCACGCTTCAGTGTCAGCTCTGGGGAACAGAGCTGTCTGTGGACTCATCTCCATCCCGTTCTGAACGCTTGCGGCGTTCCCCCGCCAGGGGGACTTGACCCCCACAAATGCTCTAACCCCTGTGGGTGTCGGGTTCTGTGTCCTCCAGGTTACCTAGTTCCTGAGGGCAGCCAGTGGCGGTGGGGCAGGTCCCGGCTCCCTCGGATCCGCAGCCTCCTCGGAGGTCTCACCCACCCACCCCACCCGGGACGCACAAGGTGGTGAGGAGAGCCTCCTGGGAGTCCTGGACAGAGGCCCTTTGGCTGGGTTATGGGTGTTTGGTTAGTTATATGTCGAAGAGGAGAGAGAAAAAAGCAACTCCCGAGGCTGTGACGTGACATCACTCTCCTGGAATCTCTCCTTTGAACAGGCCTGGCCCCACGGTAACAAATTTTTCCTGGCTTGCCCAGGATGCTCCCGTTTGAGCACGGAAATCCCACGTCCCAGGACACGCCTCAGGGCTCGGCCTGCAGGGGCGTTCGGTCCCCTTGCAGGGTTCTCCCAAACATGCCCCCACATCTGAAAGCAGCTCCACACAAAGCCAAGCCTCCATGAAAACCGGCAATCCCCAACTCCACGCCCCTTCGAAAACCACATTTCCCTTTACTCAGTACTCCAGCTCTGTGAAAATACAAACCCAACTGCTGTTACACCTCGGGACTGCTCGGTGTTTATCCTGATGGTGATGGCAGGGAAAGGATGGCTGCTCACCAGCTGCAAGGAGGCCTGCGAGGAATCCCACCTGTCACGTCCCTGCTCCCACCGAACGCGGGAACGCCTGTCAGCAGCGCACGGCCATCTCCAGCCACCTGGTGCTGCTGCACAACCACACAGAGACACCGAGGTCAACCTACAGCGACGGTGCCCACGGACTGGGGTAGCTGTGGGCACACCCCACAGAGGGCCAGCATGCCGGGTGACGCTCAGCAGGTGTCAGGCTCTCCACTGGGCGGCGCTCAACAGGCTCCTTCCATTTGGGTTGGGTTTTGTCCACACTGCCGCCCTCATTCATACTTCGTGCACACTGTCACTCACCACTGGTACCCTGTTAGAACGAGCACACCTTTAGGAAGAAGCATGAGTCCTGTTCTGGGATGTTCTAGGCAGGGGGCGGCCAACTTTTTCCGTAAACGGGCAGAAAGTGCGTATTTTAGCTGTGCAGGTTGTATAATATGAGCTCTGCCACAACTACGCAATTGCACCGTTATAAGGTCAAAGTAGTCATGGGCAATGCGCAAATGACAGTGTTCCAATAAAACTTTATTTATAAAATCAGGCAGCAGGAGCCATTTGGTCTTTGGGCTGTCATTTGCAGACCTCTGCTATTAGAAAAAATTATAGTTAGATGCAACATTCTCAAGCAAACAGGTGTTGAAGAACTTCTGGGGAGTGTAACATGAAATCCAGATTCATCTGTCCTCAGACTGCTAGAGGTTTCAAATCATTGGACTCTTGATCCAGCTGCTAAGCTCTTTAAGGCACCTCGGAATTTCCCTAAAGCACAACCATTCCGAAGTCCTGCCCAGGAAAACTGTAGGAGAGTAGGTGGAGACCTTCTGAAATTCATCTGGCTAAAAAAAGTGTGTTGTCTCTGTGCCACTCTGAGCGTATAATGTGGGCAGAACTTCTAGTTTAGAAATTTCACCAGGATAAACACGTCGTCTGAAGGCTGGTCCTTACACGTTTCAAATCTCTCTTAACCGCAAGACTCCACTCTGTTCACCTGGTGCAGAGTGGGCCTCCAGACCGCTCTCTTGCCAGCCAGCCATAGTGCAGCGACCTCCCAGGCCTCTCAGGAATCTACCCAGTGGCTGCATGTGGCCCTGTGCGTGGGGTGCCTGCGGCCGGGCATAATCCTGGAGGATACCGTGTCCCGAAATGAGCTTTAAGCTGTCAGCTCACCCATTTTAACTCAAGGGTCTTGCTAAACCAGTCAGTAATTCCTGCCCTAACCAAATCCTTCCAAAATGGTTTCATTATTTTATACGCTTTAAAAGCATGAGGAAAAATCACCTCTGCTCACAGAAGCAACATGCAGGGAGAGAGCCTGTGTGTATCACATCAGGGCAAGTCCTCTCAGGTAAGACCGATCTTGGGGACAGAGTCTCAGACAAGTGTCTAACTCAGCTGCCTTTGGCAGGTCTCTCCCTGGGGACACACCGCGAGGCAACTCTACCTCAACGATCTTGCAGAGTCCTCCCGTAACATCTCTGAATTCCTCACCCCATAAACAGCCCAGAGCTGCCATCGTAAGATTAGCAGTTCCCTAAATACAACACCACACATGCGTGTTACACCCACCGTGGTCGCCAGCCCCAGCTGAGCAGGGATTTCGAAGTGCCAAGTACAGGAAAGCGATGCTGGGTTCCCAGTTATATACAGGGCGGGGCAAAAGTAGGTGTGGCAACACAATAATTAATAAGTAATAGCACCAGAATAAACTCCGAGTTTCATGTCCGCAGAAGGGTACACCTGCTTCTGCCCTATCTTGTCAACTAGACAGCCACGCTCCAGAACACATCTGGAAACTGGCCCACCCCAGGAGGCTTTTCAAATCCAGCTCCCAAATTGCCTGGCTGACCTCAGAAAAGAGCTGTGAGCAGCGGAGGGTGGAGGCCGATGGCCCGTTCACAATGGCAAACACAGTCATGCCTTCGCTCACAAGGGCACAGATGTGTCAGCCCGAAAAGCTTAACACAGAGAAGGCAATGACGTGAAACAAATTCCTATGGAATTCAAAGCCAGCCTACTGACACTGAAACCCACCTCGACGGGGGTCTCAACCCCTCCTTGGCCTACAGCTTCCCAAAGACAAAGCAAACTCCAGCTTTGCAGATAAGAGCAATGTCCCAGACGACGATTTTTCTGCACGGGCCGCAGCAGCCTGCGTTTCCCGGGGTCTGCTTTCTGGGTGACGCTTCCCCCATCTCTAGACCGGTATTCATTCTTTATTCATGTCAACTTCGCGATGTAATTAGTCTACTTTTTTTTTTTTTTAATTTCTAATAACTCTGCCTTGATTTGTAACAGTTACAAATCCTCTTCTGTTACTGTTTTTTGTTGTTTCCCCTATTAACTCTTGTTATCGTATTGGTGCCTCTGTTTCATGCCATTGGCTTTGATATTTGGGAAGATGTGGAACTCTATGCCCCCATTTTGAGTTGAAGGCTTAAACTTAAAGCACGGTTGGTCACAAGTCCCCTTTCACTCCCCTGAAAGGATGCTTGCTCCCCTGTGAGATGGGAAGTCGTGGCCACGGACTAGTGAGCTGAGAGGAGGAGCCGGGGATGGATGAGGCTGCGCCCCGTGCCCAGGGGCCCAGGGACTGCACTTGGGTTCTCTACTCGTCCTGCCAAGTCTCTGCAGCAGAACCTCCTCTGCCGGAACTCATGCTTCGGCCTTGCTCTAGGGGTCGAGCCTGCTCTCTACTCCATTTGTAGTCTCCAGCTGGGGCCCAAGGGTACGGCCAGGTCTCTGCACCTGCTCTGCCCCTTGGGCCAGCCCGCAGCCTCTGCAGGGGTCTCGCCGGTGGGCAGCGTGGCCGGAGAAGCCGCAGGCTCCACCTGGCTGTGCCTCAGGAAGCCCTTTAATGTCAGCTGCGGAACGGCGACCTCGCCTGCCTTTGTTGGCCGACTCCAGCACGGCCCCGGGGCTCTTTGGGGAGAACGGGGTCCCCTCTGAGAGGGTCTTCTCCAAGTCGTGCTTTGGGTTGTGCCTTCTTAAGCTCCGATTCCTTCAGAATTGCACTGCCTCCAGACTTCTGCCCCGCCGATAGCAGGCTTTCGTGTTCCTCATGATGACTAAGAATTATTTCTTTGAAAAGGCATTTTTCAGATCTGTCAATAAAATTTGGAACAGAGGAGCGACAGATGCAAGCACACACCTTTCAACTTAAAGCAGAAGTTTCAAAAGGTTATTTATTCAACCTTATTACCAAAACCCCGGTAAATTTGCCTGCGTTTGCGTTATCACTTGTGTTCTCCTTCTGTCTGTCCTTCTGCCTTTACCCCTCTACCTCCGTTTATTTCTCTGCATCTCTCCGTACGCCTGTGCGTGTCTGCCTGTGGGTATGTGCATGCACACACGTGCACACAGCCAGACACGCATTTTCCAAACCTTAAAATAATCTTTAGAAGTATTATGACAACAAATTTTATAGATGAATAAATCCAATCAAGGCTTAAGAAGTTCCAATTAACTTGATATAATTTCAAACAAGTAAGAAATTTTGTACTACACCTCACCTAGTGCATCCCCTCCTTTTAAAATCTATTTTTCAATGATCTGCCCTGCTGAGACTCTGAACTCTGCCATTTCGGGATAAGAGCTTGTTCCCCTGCGGCCCCCGGTGCAGAGCACCGGCCGACGTACCCAGGAGGCACTTGTTTGCTGAATGCAGTTGACGTGACAGGACCGGGAACCAAACCAGGGGTGCCTGACGTCAGAGCTTACACTGTTTGCCCCACACTCCCCCATCAGGGCTAACAACTGCTCTAATTCTTGAGCGTGAGACACCCTCTCTCCCCACGCGAAGTAAGGAAACTGCCACGTAACCCACTTCCACGAGCCGAGGGCATTTCTCCCAGCGATCACGCACGTCTCATGTTCAGTAGCTGTTCTACACCGGAGTCTCCAGCAGCGCGTTTCAGAGACCAGAACCAGAACGAGGATAAACAACATGTCTCTGTGTTGCTTTTTCTAGCTGCTTCCCCGGCGACCCGAGAACTTCAGATGACGGGCAAGCTGGAATTACACGTGGACGTAAACACCGAATGTGACGGTGAGAGCAGCAGCCTTGAGGACGAGCGGGAGCGACCTCGCTAAGCTCAGGCTGCACGCAGGCTGGAGGGCCAGTGACCGCTCACGATGCGTGCTCCAGGCCACCAGTCTGCGCGGGCCCACCTGCGCCAGCAGGCCTACCTGCGCCAGCGTTTCTGCTCTGGCTTGAGAAAAGAAGGGAGGATGTCCACGCAGATTTCTACGAGCACAGAAAGGCTGAGAATGGGCTGGTGCGGTGCAACCCCAGACATGCTCCCAAGGCTGAGTCCGGGAGCCCAGTTCTAAATCCTCTAGGGAAAAGGGTTTCCTTTAACAAGGAATGCTCTCGGTCTGGGGCCGGAGAAGGGCTGTTGTTAGACCAGACACAGGGCGACACAGTGTGGGTGCCATGAGCGTGGCCATGGCGACTGCAGCCACGGCGACTGCAGCCCCGTGCATGAGCGCATCGGTGGTGCCGCTGCACAGCAGTGGGAGGACCCAGGGGAGACCCGGACGTCCAGCAGGAAGGAGGGCACGCCCAGCGGGTACTTGTGCGGAAATGCAGCCATCCCTACGCTGCACTTGTAACTATTGAGACAAACGAGGGACCTCCTGCGGACCCCTCTGAGTTTGTGTGAGGGGCTGAAGAAAGTGAACCTCTTGGGGGACTGAGGTCATACCCCCCAAATAAGGTGATGACCCAAAATAATTCGAGAATTAATATTAACCTGACCTCGCTGTTACCCCCAGCTGTTGAGGTCTATGAACATTCTGATTTTATATCTTGTAGTTTTAACCATTTTCTCCACTCCTGACACCAAGTGCATTTAAACGTAGTATCACAGTTTACGCAATACAACAGCCTCTGGAGTGTGACTACGCAGGTTGCCGTTTGCTAGTTGCGTTGCTGCCCTGCATTTACTCCCCGACCTTCCCGTGCTCACTACGCACACCTGCAACAGGTGGGAACGAAGCACAGCGCTCAGCCCGCTGTGAGTGTGAGGCCCCTCAGGGCTGCGGGGTTGTTCTCATGGGTGTCACCGGCAGCATTGCTGGCGGTGAGTTCATCTTCGTTTGGGGCATTGGACCCCTCGTCCCTCCCTACTCTTTACTTTCTCAGCACCGTTCCTTTATCACGAACGTCAAAGGTTTTCTGAATGACCATCTGGATGCACAGTCTAAGCTCTCACCGTGAATCTTCCCCTTTCCTTTTGATCGCTGGGGGTGTTCTTGTATTCCTTCTCTAGTCACTAAATCACCCATTCAGCCATTATTTCTTAGGCCTGCTGTATGGTAAGCACCCCCCCCCCCCAGCACTGGGGGTACGGCATTCTCAGAGAGCGTGCGTGGTCGTGGTGGACACCGGCAACGGATACACAAGTATCTAATGTAAGGTCAGGCCCATGTAACGGCTTTGCAGAAAAACACAGCTGGGTGCATTAAGAGAGGGTGAGAGGAGATAGGAGTTTAAACAGGAGTTTAAATCAGGAAAGGCACCTTGTGTTTGGAACAGACCATGGGAAAGCTCAAGTCCAAGGGCACTGATGAAACAATAGAGCTCTAGGGGGTGAGCAGTTAAGAGCAGTCTCCAAAGCAACAGGAAAAAATGATACAGCAGCGAGTAGTATACATAATAGAGAACAGAATAGCTAAGAAGAGCGCTTGCAGGGTAAATCAAGCCTCAAAGACCACCCCTGCCAAGGGGCCCAACTTTAATTGGATCAGACTGTGGAGCAATTTATGACCCCAGGTGTTTGTCAAAAACAATTGAGCAATCAGCCAGCAATTAGTGGAGGCTAATGGCTAGGTGAGGTAACCACCCAGAATCTTAGCAGGGGCCACTCTGGGGATGAGACAAAGAGCTGACTAACACCACCCTCGCCCCTGAGGCTGGGACTTCTGGGAGCAACATCAGAGAACGCATCCTGGAGGAGGGACAGGCTTCTCAGCCAGTGCAGTTGTATCACTAAATAAACAGACAAGGAGGTAAACAAGCCAGCAACGGGAACCCCCAAAGGGGTGGGGCCGGGCAGGTGAGCATTCCTACTGGCTACAATGTATCATTGAGAGTGTTCTGGACAAGAAAGTGAGATGCAAACGAACAGGCAAGTATTGTCCATAAACGGAAAAAAGGAGCCAGCCACAAAAAGTTGCCTTCGAGGGCTGGAAAGCCGCTGCTGTAACGTCAAAGAGCTGAAGCGCAGCTGCTGCGGTCAGTAAGGTGGGCGCCAGGACGCCTCCGCAACCGGGGAGAACCTGTGGGCACACATCACATCCAAGGAGTCAGGTGAAACTTCAAGGGTTGACAGGGCCGGCAACTGAAGTCAGAATTCACTGCAGTGGATTTACCCCGAGAGAAGAGTAACTAGCCCGTGTGAAGGCAGGTGGATGGAGGTGATGGAATCCGAGGCCGGGAGAGGAGAACAGACAAAAACTGCACGATAATCTCCATAGACGGAGAGACGTTACTTGACAACCTTCTACGCCCTTTCGTAAAAACAACACATTCAGCAAATTAGAAACAAAAGGAAATTCCGTCCGTTGGATCAAGGTGATAAGGGGCATCCGCCAAAGTCTCACAGGTGATACACTTAATGGTGAAAAACTCAAAGCTTTCCCCCTAAGACTGGAAAGGAGACAAGGATGGTCCTTCTCACCACCTCAATCAGCATCGTGCTGGGGGGTGTCTGGACAGAGCTATTAGACGAGAAAGCGACACAAGAGAAATAAAAAGTGAAACAAGAGACATCACGATTGCAGAGAAAGAAGCAATGCTATCTCTAGTTTCAGATGGCACTTGTAATATAACAGATACTTAGAGATGCACTAATAATTGAGTTGCCAGATGCAAGACCGACCTACAAAAATCACTTGTATTTCTATACAGCACCAACAAAAACCTGAGAACAAAACGAAGAAAGAGCATTCCACTTACAGTAGCACCAGAAACAGTAAAATACTTAGGAGTAAAACTAACAAAAGAAGTGCAAGACTCGTACTGCTGAAACTACCAGACATTAGAGACTGTAAAAAGGCTGCTACTTTCATCGTGTATCCAAAATCTAGCAGATAAGTCACAGAAAACTGGCTCGATGAATATTTGCTGAAATTAAAAAAAAAAAAAAAAAAAACCCTACTAAACATCGTTGAAAGAGACTAGAAAAGACCTGAATCAATTCAAAGACATCCATTTTCATGAATCAGATTTAACATCCTTAAGATGATAACGCTCCCCAAATCGATCTACGGAGTCAATGTAATCTTTACGCAAGTCCCAGCTGGCTTCTTCGCTGAAAGGATGTCTCGGGGACTGTGGAGTGGAGAACAGACGGAGGAGGCAAGAGTGGAGGAGGGAAGCCCGGTCCACAGGCAGCTCCAGGCACGACGGTGAGAGCACTCACCGGTGGAGGGGGAGACCGCGCCTGGATGCAGCATGACATACTTAGTGCGTGAAGTCTGCAAAGTTACGAAAATAAACAGGATAAATGCCACGAGTCTGTAAATGAACATGATATTGGAATAATTTACTCTAACGAGCTCTTCAGAGTATAACTGCCAGAAAAAATCTAAATAAATAAGAAGAATCTGATCATTGACTAGGAGGCAAAACTATTCTTCAGCGAGCGTTCTGCATAAAAAGCAACATCTTTCTTGATTGTTCTTGGCGATTTCTCAGAAATTGCGATTTAATGGTTATATTGTCAAGCAGGAGATCTTGTGATTTCTGAAATCTCCTCCCCCAAACTGAAGCCTTTGGCAGGGAATCGCCGGGGGTGGGGGATGGCACAAATGCCCAAGACAATAAAAAATGGAAGTTTGTTTTAGACTAGATGTTTAAAGTTATGACATGATTAACTTAACGGATTCAATAAATGGAGGTCTAAACTTTTCTGAATTTCAGCTTTACTGGGATATAATTGACATATCAAATTGTAAGATATTTAAAGTCTACATCATGGTGATTTGATATACATATATCTTATGAAGGGTTCTCCCCATCTAGTTAATTAACACATCCATCACCTCACGTAACCATTTTCCTGTGTGTGAGAAAATAGTTTATGTTCTACTCTTTTAGCAAGTTTCAATTATATAACAGTGTTATCAACTATAGTCTGAAATTTTAAGCATTTTTTTTGTCTCTACTCTCATCTCAGGATATTACAACTGAGAGCAAGAAAGGGACACCCAGGGTTCACCATGATTTTCCTGTAAGCAAGAGTTCCTTCTCAGCGTGCTAAATCAAAAGAATTAAACCTGCCAATGTCTGTCTAATCATTTCACTAAGCGATGGTACATTTTATTTTTAGACTCGTATTTTATACCTCAGGTGTCAGCTTTAGCTCCTCGGCAACACTCATTCTTTTAGTCTTTGACTTTCATTCCCATTATGGGTGTCTCTACACAATGTAACCCCATCTCTGTCCCTGCCTGCCATTAGCTCATTTGAAACTAATTTTATCAACTATTGTCTTAACACCTGATATCGTGTGGCTTTCAAAAGTGGGTAGCCTGGAGGGAAAATGTTTTGCTGAACCAACAATAAAAATACTGTTTTTAAAAATCCCGTACTAACAGATGCAGCTGACCTGGATTATGAGGATTTTCAGTCGACTGCGGCAACTCTTGAGATTTTGCGCTCACCGAGGTCAAAGCCCAAGTTTCATGCATCTCGTTAGTCATAAGCGCATGGTTCTGCTTTGCTTTGTATTCAGAGTTCTGCCAAACAGATGCTGAACTCAATACTAATTTCAACACCAATGCATTTTTATATGGAATGTTCATGCTCTAACTGTATTAAAATGTAAGCATGCTTAAATGGGATGAGCTCTGCAAAGTGTTTATGGAAAGTTCAAGATCTGAAAATCAGATATCTTCAGGACAGAGAACTTTTTTTTATTCTAATTAAATATAGTATCATCCTCGGTAAGTAAAACTTAGGGAAAGGGTTGCTTAATAAAGTTAAGGAAAGAAAAGAGGAGGTCCTTACAGGAAACCCTCTGTGAAAATAGCTTTAAATCAAGTACATTACATATGATAGCAGTATGGGAGAGGGGACACCCCCAAAACCAATTATCTTCTGACGAGTGGGCCCCCTGTAGTACAGGCTTCCCCCACGAGGTGAGTGTTCCAGGAACCCACCTGTGTCAGTGCACCAGCTGGTGCTGTTGTGAGAGGCTGCATTCGGCTTCAGGGAATATTTTTTTGAAGACTCAGCATGTTTGTGTATTGCTTCAAATGGAGAGTACTTTGAAAGTGACCAATGTTTAATCAGGTAAGAACAAATACACAATTATTTAATGAATAAATTTTGGGTTTGGGGGTGACCCCCCCCTTGTATATCCATCTCCACAGACTCCACCTAAAACCAAACAAGTGTGACATGTCGCTTTGGCAGGGAGACTCCACACATTTGTACAATCATCTTCGGCTTGAATCGCACCACATGTCTTTCCGTGACAAGCAAACCGAGTCAGGGGAAGAGAACTTGACACTTACTGTGTGCTGACCACGGGGCTGGATCCTGGCTTCGTACATGGATTTCGGACCCCCAGAGTGGCTTTTCTTAGTGATATTATCTGTAATGAGTAATAGCAAGACAGCTGATATTTTGGCATCCAAATTATTACCACAAGTAGAAAATAAAACATCCAGATTTACAGCGATGGAAAAAAAATTGGCAAAAAATCAGAGATGAGAAATGTTAATAATTACCCACAGATATTGCAAACTATGACTATTCGTGCACGTTGCAGGATAATGCATGCATAGAGCCCTTAATTTTCCAACCTGGTAGGATTTTAAGAGGGAGAGGAGGCATTTTTGTTGCATGTTCTTATCCTGATCCTGCTTTTGGGGGAAGGGTTAAACCTTGGGTGTAGCTCTAATGAGTTCGGTGGGTCAATCATTTCAGTGAGATTTGGTCTCAGGGAAGCAGGTACCGCAGGCCACGGTAAGCCATCCTGTAAGATGTACGATGGGTGCATGATGTTTAGGCAAAGACAAGCCACTGTTTCTTGAGTACTTTCTTACGCATCAGACACTGTACTTTGCATAATTACTCCTTCCAGTAGAACTACTTTCCCCACTTACAAAGTGTTCAAACAGCAAGGTTTATCAGCGTGCCAAGGTCAAATAGGGGCAGACGAGGACTCTCACTCAGGCCTGTCTGTTTCCAAATCATGTGGTTAAAAACAATGTATTCCACCATGTTCTGTCTCATAATATTAACAATTACATAGGGAATGCCAGCGACTCTACCCTTTGATTACATGTTATGTGTTTCAAACACATGATCTCATCTAAGCAAGATATTATTTTACACACGAGACTCAGAAAGGCCAAATATTAAACAGTTTTATGATTGCTCAATCCTTGGGGTGCTTTGTGGACCATCCGCATTCAATCACATGGAAAACATGCTGTCTGACCGCTTAAGAATTTTAATAATCAATGCACAGGAAGAAAGGAGCAATCTCTTTTTTTTTTTTTTAATTAACTTTTACATTAGGCAACTATGTCACGGAGAATTCAGCGACTTGCAAGGTCTCCTTAGCCCATCATGGTCAAGTCCAACGCTAGCTCCTGGATCTGAATCGTGCTGTTTCTCTGGGAGATGCCTCACCTGCAGAGGCTGCTGTCGGCTTCCTTTTTCCACCACCCATCAAGCTTCCGGGACTTGCTTGTCGTTTTCTTCCTCTGGGAGGTCTCTAAGGGGACCAGGACGCTGCTGCTTGGTAGAAACTGTGCCTCCCGCTAACGACGGTAAGACCGTGACTGGTCGGTCTGTCGGCCGTGTGGGTTTTCCCCGGTGGCGTGTTTGAGTGTGCGTTATTTATGGTTATTTGATAAACACCTGTCTTCCCCACAGCACCATAAGGTAGAGAACAGTAGAGGGTGCGTCTGCTCTCTTCTCCACTGTATCATTGTGCCAGGCGTGGTCCCCGTCCAGAACCAGAACGCTTAGCTTCCCAGCTGTGCGTGGAGAGAAGGCAGGTTGGAGAGAATTACTGCTTTTCCCAAAGCGCCATGGGCCTTCTTAAAATTGCTTACTCATACTATTGTTTTCCCTCCTGAGCTTAAGGGTCCTACGAGGACGACCAGACCCCCAGAGAGGCTGGTGCCCCGCCACCCAGCAGGCCACCTGCAGCTAGAGTGGGGACCCTGGAAAGTGGCCTGTGGTCAGCCTTCTCTGGTCGCCGGCCCCCGCCATCCGCAGCAGGCCGGTTTGCCTTCAGGGAGGGAAGGGGGTCACCTGACCGACAGGATCCACCTCGCCCTCCAGGAACAGGAAGGAAAAAGGTGAAAGAACACTTCACGGTGAGGCCACCGCTTCAGAGAACATTAGCTGCGCAGGAGTGGCTCTGCTTTCTGCCTCATGCCGGGGGGTGGGAGGGGGACTGCTCCCAGCAAGTGGGTTCCCTGGGGTGGGGGGAGAGAACAAAAGAAAAAAGAAGGAAGGATGGAAGGCTGATTCTTCAACACATTCAACACAGAGGGCTGAGGTATCTGGCTAAGTCTTGGCGGTGTGTGTGTTGGGGGGTAAACTAATTAGAGCTTCACCTCACAGATTACAGAAATATAAATTGCATGTGGATAAAAACATAATTACCAGGATAAATCATGGATAATACCCATGTATTCAGGCAGCTGAGATGTCTCTCTAAGCCCAAGGCCATGAGCAGAACGCACAAAGGAAAAGATTGATAGATTCACTTACCAAAATGTTGTAAACTTTTCTGCTGTAGCTTCTTTGCAACAAGATATTCATGAACATAATTCAACAACAAACTATTTACTGACAAAAATATTTTCACACTTTACCACAAAGGGTAAATATCCTTAATATAAGATTTGATAAGAAAAGAATTAATACCATAAATGACAAAGGTTCATTAACATAATTTGGAAGAGAAGAGAAAATTAACCATTTGACATGTTAAAATGTGTTCAACTTCATTATTAAGCAAAGGAATGCAAATTGACAAGTCACCATGTTTTACCTGTAAAACTGTCCACTCTTAAGAAACCTGATAGTACTTCCTGGTTGAGGGGGCGCAGGGAGCAGACAATATTGGGTGGGCTAAAAAACGTTCTTGGTTTTCAAGGAAAAATAAAAGACACATTTTTTTCATTTTTACCAATGAATTTATTGAACAACGTATTCACCATTCTGTTCCACTTCCTTCTGTCACCGATCAGGCAACTTCTCAAAACTTTTTATCTTTTTGAGCAAAGAACCGTCCCAGCTGACTACTAGGAAAAAAACTGGAATCGTGTTTCAGTGGACAATTGTAATGGGGATGACTCAACATCCTTAAACACCTTAAATGCCACTGCTGATGTCTTATTCTATGGAAGCTTTAGAGAGCTGTGAAAAGTTTACCCAGGACATTTTTATGACAATATTGGTATCGAGAGTGAAATTTGGACAAGCACACATGTTCACAGTAGGAGGTTGGTTAAATAAATTCTGTTATACAAAAATACTTTATTCCATCATTCTTAATAATGCTATATGTGAAATCTTGTGATACGGAAACACTCTCTTGACATGTTCAAAGGAACACACAGGTGAAGATATATCTAAAAAAGAGATTAATAAACAGGGACCCAGAACAAGACAGACACATAGAGAAAAAGATTCAGATGGACACACTAATGAAGTATAGCTATGTGAAGGGATTTGAGGTGTGTTTTATGTTTTTAATTATCTGTCTTTTTTAACCATTCCTATGCAATGTTTATAAGAACAAAAAAAAAAAAAAAAAGCCATGAGCCCTGGCTGGTGTAGCTCAGTGGATTAAGCACAGGCTGTGAACCAAAGGGTCCCTAGTTCGATTCCCAGTCAGGACACATGCCTGGGTTGCAGGCCAGGTCCCCAGTAGAGTCCACGTGAGAGGCAACCACACACTGATGTTTCTTTCCCTCCTTTTCTCCCTCCCTTCCCCTCTCTCTAATAAATAAATAAAATCCTTTTTTAAAAAGCCATGAAAAGTATTATCTCAATCATGAAAAATATTACATGAAAGCATTCACAGTGGTTATCTCTAGATGCAAGACTGTGGGGCTTTTCACTTACATTACCATTTATAAGACTCATTTACTTTCATGAACAGGTAGAACTTCTGCAATCTGACCAAAAAAAAAAAAGCTACTTTTTTCCTTTTTTTAAAGAAAACTACTCTGCGATGCTCTCTGTTGTCCTCGTAACAGAGACCTAAGTTCACTTGGGTGCCTGGGTTCCCTCACCATGCGGCCCCCTCTCCACAGGCCACCCTCTCACTCTCTTCTCCACTGCGGTCTGAGGCTGGGGGGACCTGCTTCCACTCCTCTGAAAACAGTGAAGCCCTCTCTCCCTGCTGGGCTCCTCCTCGCCACATGCCCCCAGCTCTGTCTCCCGGAAACCCCCTCACCCTTCCCACACAGCGTGGTGGGTGAGGTTCACGGAGCATGCCAACATCATTGCATTAATCTCATATTATTCTGTTTTCTTGTTTCCCCACTTGCTGGTTGCTAAGTCACTGGAAGGAAGCACTTCATGAGCAATCAACAGTTACCATTAAAAGAGGAACAAACGGAACCAGCCTCCAGGTATCAGATGCGACCGTCGATACACTATCTCGTTTATCTCGTTGAATCCTAACCAAGATTTTATGAGGCATGTCCCTTTTACAGATGAGCCCAAGAGCCCAAGAAGTAAGGAGTTTGGATGGCCCTCAGCAGCCCCCGGCACACCGGACATGCTAATCGTTAGAGTAAGTGAACACTCGCAGACCACGGCCCTGTCTTTAAGAGCAACAGTACGTGAAGAATTGACTTAATTATCTGTATAATTAAAACAAAAAGCATGTTGCTAGGAGGTTGAGAGTGGAAACAGGGACAGGTTGGTTATTTTTCTCCTTTTCGTCCTGAATTACTTTAGATGTCTACATAGAGGGCCTGGATTCATCTGCACTGAAACCCCTTGAGAATTTTTACAGGGTGAACCAAAACAGGATAACAAAATAAACCCTCCTAGGCGGGCGTGGATAAAAGGTGATTTCTCTACATTATTTGGCCTTTATAGAAAGAGCCATGATGAGCTTCTAGAAAATGCATTATTGATGTGATGTAATAAGGTGAGCTTTCTTTTTTCTCTTCAAATAATGACTTATTTTATATTAACGATGGTATGAAACGCTGCCGCCAGAGGTTGTTTTTCAGCACAAGTGCGTGGTGTCTGATTTCGTGCCCTGCCTTTTCCATCTAGTATTTCAATAGCTCTCATGTTTTATCAATGAGGCTTTATTTATGTCATCATTTGACTTCTGGTTGAGCATGGAGTCAGTGGATTCTAGGATTTTTCTTTCCCGAATCATACCCTTTGTTCCCTGCATGGACTTTTCTTTGATTTCTAAGTGATTCCTGGTCAATTTCTGCTCGATTCCTATTCCATGTATTTTCATTTCCTTCTACAAAAATAATACTCTTTAACTGCACTGTAGTTTAAAAAAAAAGATGTTTTGCAAATAAGTAAATGTTTTGTTTTCAAAAGGGGTGGCCTCTGCTTAATGTCTTGAAAAATGTTAAAATCCACAGCCCTGTTCTCTTGTCCTATATGCAAATCCCAACTGCATGCAAGGTTGTTTCTGGAGCAGCAAAGCAAACAAAACTCAAAACCCAAATAAAGGAATTTTATTAAGGATACCAGCTTAGAGGATAAAGCAGGGGTGTCAAACGCATTTTCACCAGGGGCCACATCAGCCTTGCAGTTGTCTTCAAAGGGCCGAATGTAGAGCTCCTTGCCCCTAGTGAAGGAGTAGTTACATTTAGACAGGCCTAAAATTACATTCAGCCCTGCCCTTTGAAGGCAACCACAAGGCTGATGTGGCCCCCGGTGAAAATGAGTCGAACACCTCTGGGATAAAGCCTAACTAGAGCGTGATGTAAAATTTATAAATTCCAACTACACCAACATTAATGATTTGTTGTCTGCCTAGCCTTCATTAGTAAGGCACTAACTTACAAATGCACCCTGAACAATGTCCCCTTTGCTCCTCTCTGTGACGGGATCTCTGTGGTGTGCCAGGCACTGCGATGGACACAGTCTCCAGCCCCTTGGGCCTTGAGTCTCAGAGGAAGACAGATGCAGTCACACAGCTGAACGTATGGCTGTGAACCGAGATGAGGGCCCCAAGGAATGGACGCACGGCCACGGAGCTTCTCTGGGCTGGGATGGTCCTGGGCCACCCCTCCCAAACCGTGGCCTGTGAACCACGGTCTCTGGCAAGTCTGTGGGATTCCTGTCCTGCCGGAGAGCTTCACACTGAAACATTTCCCTGCTAGATGCTCAAGGCAAAAAAGTTGCTAGACCTCCCCTGGCCTGAACTTTAAAATTCCGTTAGAAACTTACTGCTTCTAAGGTTGGTACTGCAGCAGCACATCATGTTTTTAGATATGATAGAAGTTCATCTTGGATGTGGCTCCCCACCCTCCAAGGATTCATCTCGAATGTGAGTCTGAAGGGTTTGCGCACCCACAGCACAGGAGGGCACGGGGAAGCTCCAAGGTGACATGCTAGGGTGTGTGGCGATGGCCAGGCTACGTGGCAGTGTGCAGGGGCTTCAGTCCCCACGCACGGGGCTCCCTGGACATCGTTGTCACCACTGCTCACAAATAAACTCCCTTTGCACCCTCACCCCCCCACCCTCCACCACACACACAGACAACTTTCACCTTAATTAGATTAGGAAAAGACTGATAAAGCAAGGTGCTTGAGTCCATCCAGGAAACTTAGAGACAGGGAATGAACTGAATGGGTGGAATAAAAACATTGGCCTTTTGGCAAATATAGGTGGTCAGGGTAGACATCATACTTGGGAATGATGGACTGGGTTCAGCCATTAGTGAGTTCACGTTAGGTACTCGATGACTTCACAGGGGATAACCATCCTCTTACAGAATTGCAGGAAAATGTAGCAGAAAGTTAAGTCACTTGTGCAAGGTCACCTGGCTTGTAAGTGCCAAACTAAACTCAGAGTCACCCATTCAGAGCTCTTTTGTCACCATCATTTTAGGAGAAAATGTTGAAATTAAAAATGTGATGAGAAACCTAGAGTTCATTTGTGATTGCAGAAAAGGGCTCATAGAGCGCTTCCTGGGTGGGAATGGAAGGTTCCAGGTCCTGGTCACAACAGGGCCACCAGTGTACCAGGGACCAGGGTAAGCCACCATTCTTTAGAGAGACCCAATTATTTTCAGGGTGGAAAACAAGGCCCTTACAGCACAAAAGGCAGGATCCAGGAAAGAAATAACTGGTACGCTGGACTTTGTCAAAATTAAAAACTTCTGCTTTGTGAAAGATACTGTCAGGAGAAGGAGAAGACAAACCACAAACGGGGGAAAACGTATTTGCAAAAGAACATCTGATAAAGGACTGTGATCCAAAGTACACGCAGAACTGTTAAAACTCAACAGTAAGAAAACGAACCACCGAGTTAAAAAAAAAAAAAGGTCAAAGACCTTAACAGACACTACACCAAAAAGAGATATATGGATGGCAATTGTGTGTATGAAAAGATGCTCCACGTAACATGTCATCAGGGAAATGCAAATTAAAACAAAAATGAAACGTCACCGCACGCCTATTCAAATGGCCCAGATCCAGAGCACTGACAGCGCCAAGCGCTGCTGAGGACCTGAGGCGACAGGGACTGTCACTCACCACTGGTGGGACTGCGGCGTGGTGCGGCCACTTTGGAAAGCAGTTTGGCAACTTCTTACAAAATTAAACCTACTCTTACCACACAGTCCAGCAGTTGGGCTCCTCGGTGTCTACCCACAGGAGCTGAAAACCCGTTCACACAAAAATCTGCACATGGACGATTAAGCAGCTTTATTTATAATTGACGAAACTTGGAAGGAACCAAGACGTCCTTCAGCAGGTGAGGCATAAACAAACAGGGGCCCATCCAGGCAGGGGAAGAGTATTCAGAGCCAAAAAGAAATGAGCTAGCAAGCCATGGAAAGACAGGGAGGAACCTTCCGAGCACATACCTAAATGAAACAAGCTGAGCTGAAGGCGACATGCTGTCTGGCCCCCAGCACAAAACATTCCGGAAGAGCTCAAACTGTGAGGACAGTGAAACGATCACTGGTTGCCTGGGGGTGGGGGGGAGGACGAACAGGGGAAGCACAGAGGATTTTTAGAGCAGGGAAACTGCCCAACGTGGTAACACCATAGCGGTATGTGTCATTATACGCTTGTCCTGACCCACGGAACGCGCCGCACGAGAACGGAACCCCGATGCAAACCATGGATTCTAGGCGGCAGTGGTGTGTCCATGTAGGTGCCCCCACTGCGACGACTGTACCCCTCCCACATGGAGCGTTGGCAGCGGGGGAGGCTGTGCAGGTGTGGGGGCGGGGCGAGTAGTGAAATCTCTGTCCCGTCCCGATTTTTCTGTGAACCTGAAACTACTGTAAAAAATAAAATCTTAAAAAAAATAAAGTCTTTAAAAAATAAAATTTAAAATAAAAAACAATGCCTGTATAATATTTTACTCTGTCCAGTCCTCCAGTTGATAATTTCTGATTTAGAATCCCATTGGAGGGGTAATTTCATTTTTTTTTCCCAAAGAAATTCTTGCGGTCTGTTCCTTTCTCTCCCACCTCTTTCCTGGCTTTTATTTTGATTTCTATAATAATGTGAGCTACACGATTGAGAAATATTCATTTGTTATCTTGATTCTTCCATTTCCTAGGTGCATATTGTGATCTATACTGCAATAACTTAGTATTTGTGGAAAAGGGGAATTTGTAGGAAATTGTAGGGAAAAAAACATGTTACTTACTAGTTTCCAAGCAATTGACACAATAGAGAGGGAGCATTTAATCCTTACCACAACTCCATGCATCTATATTATCCCCACCTTTTCACAGATGGATAAACAAAGACTCAATTTCAAGGTCACGCAACGTGTACCCTCATCACATCGAAATCCGCTCCCAATGGGAGGAGGGTAGCATTTAACGATGTCACTCAGCAGTGCCGTGGAGAAATGACACAGTTAGGGGATCAGTTTTAGGTCTGAAGTTAATCCTCCCACTCCCGTCACCCTGATTCTGCAGGAGGGCGCACTAGTCAGAGCCACCACAAACAGCAGGACTGGGGAGGGCTGCCGTGTGACAAGTCGGTGCCAGGTCACCGGCAGTGGCTAAGGGCTGTGGGAAAGCAAGGAGGGGACACTCATCCACCATGAGGCAAGAAAGGACTGGACCAGTGTCCCCCGGAATCGGACCACTAGGCGAGCTGGTTAAAAGTCATACCAGTCCCACCAGTCAGCAGGATCTGGACGTTTATGTCAAAATGTTTGCATAGCTTTTCGGACAGAAGTGCTGTCCTTACGCTGTGCATGGCTCTCATCCGTCCGAGTAAGGGCCAGCTCTGTCCGCTCACCGGAGTACCACTGTTCTAAGGGCCTGAATTATCGTGCCCCACGCAGGTGATGTTTGATACCTTTCAAGAGGTGCTCAAATAACAAAAGAAGCCACTAAATCAGCCATTTCCAAGCAGTGTGCTGCAAGAATATTTAAAACATGCAACGCCTGACTATTCAGTCAGGGGCACTGACCTCTTTTTCCTTAGATCATCAAATTAAAAAATGAAGGCAGTCAAACACAATAATAGCTGTCTGGTGTGAATGAATCAAAATTATACCTATTTTTTGGTCACATTGGCAAGAACAATACTTTCTGGGGTGCCACAGAATGTTAGTCATGAGTTTCTGGGTGCTGTGAGCTGAACAAGGTTGACCATCGCTGCTCTAGAGGGTCACTGGGTGGGAGGGCCCTTGATTTGCTCGCCCCGATGTCTGGGTACAAACCGCAGCTAGTTATGGGGCCAAGGAGGAATTGGTCCACCTCGTAGTGGAAGAAATTACTTTAATGAAAAGAGAAGATAGCAGAGGAGAGGCAGCCAGGGGAGACTGTCAGGCGGGAAGGAAACAGAGGTGGCGTCCAGGGACCCTCCTGCCAGGGAGTGACTTTCCACGAATGGATTCTTAGCAGAGAATCGGCCAAGCGCTGAGCATGTGGGCTGGTGCTGAAGACATGTGCAGGAGCCTGGAGGAGACAGCACAGCTGACGCAGGTGAGACACTTCAATAGGACATTTCCTCCAGCACGCAGAGTCCAGATTCTGATGTCCCAGAAGGGGGAGGGGGCGAAGAAGAAAAAGAGAGAAGAAGGAAGGAAGGAGGGGAGAGAGGAAGGAAGGGAAAAAGGAAGGAGGGAAAGACGGAGGGAAAGAAGGAAGGAAGGAGGGATGGAAGGAAGGGAGGGAGGAAGGAGAGAGGGATGGGAGGGGCAGCCCCATCCTCAGGGCTGTTTTATTGATTTCTCTTTGGTTGTACAGGATTTGGGATTTGAACCTGAGCTTTTGACCTCAAAACCCTGCATTGTCCACTTAACTCTAAGTGTGCACCAAAGTCTCCATTTCTAACAGTCAGCCTGGGGCAGAAGCTCGATCTGCGCTGATTTCACAAAGCAGCGGACACTTTCGTGGTCCCCGTGACACAAGGAAAACACCCCGAGCCCCGGGAGGGCTCCCGCCGCCTCCCGTCTCAGAGCTCCAGCCACTGGTCCACCGTGACTTCCCCTCCCCTCTTCCTGGAACAGCTCTTGCGGCAGCACTTCCTGTTGTCGGTTGTCTCTCCCTGGACTTCCCCTCGGCCTCCCTGTTTGTTCCACCCACGGGCACCCTTCATATTCCTCTTGTCCCTGCTCACATCTCATATCTTCCCACCTGCTTCCGACTTCCCTTCCCAATTCTCACCTGTACTTCTCTCTGTACCTCTGTCGCTGTCTCCTGTCTGAGGTCATCCTCCACGCTCTGTGCATTGCCCTGGAGACAGCTCAGTGCGGGGCCCACCACTGCTTCACAATAAATATCAATTACACCGAATTTTTTAAAGATTATTCATTTATTTTTAGACAGAGGGGAAGGGAGGGAGAAAGAGAGGGAGACAAACATCAATGTGTGCCTCTCGCATATGCCCCACTGGGGGCCTGACCTGTAACCCAGGCATGTGCTCTGACTGGGAATCAAACCAGGGACCCTTTGGTCGCAGGCCCACACTCAGTCCACTGAGCCACACCAGCCAGGGCTCGATTACACTGAATTTTAAATGGGTTTTCAGCTAACCTGAATAATTTGGTTTAACAAAGTGTTCTCTCTTGAGGTTTCTCCTGGGAGCTAAGAAAACCACCACGGTTCCAGGTTGTAACACAGAGATCAAAGGCTGCAAAGCCAGCATGGCCACCTGTAAGGGGCTCCCGGGACTCCAGGTACCTGGTTAAGAAGCGTTCTGCCCAACCAGATGATGTGTTCATATTAGGCCCAACTGGGAGGGTGAAATGAGGCTGGACAGAAAAAGTCCAGCTGATTTTGCGTCAGACACCTCAGCCCATTAGCTGTTCCCCGGACCCCGGACCCTGAACCCCGGACCCGGTGCCACAATAACCAGTGGTCTGAGATGGTTGAGCTGAGCCAGGGGCTGGAGTGAGCACATTTCAGGGGCTCAGTGGGGGCCGGGGCGATCACCTGCTTGTACGCCATTGGGATTTCCAATGTCCTGGCTAAAAGGTCCTCACACCCACTGGAACTGCGGCCCCAACAGACCCCCCAGGTTCACAGAGCACAGATGTGCTTGGCAGGACTCTAAAAAAAAGGCATCCGTGTCTTCCTTCACTTGTTAACAGACACAGAGGAGCTTCCACCCCCCTGAGAAGGCCACGCGGAGACAGAGAGCAGTGTGATAAAGAAAGTGTCTGTCCATTCAGCCCCTGAGCGCTCACACACAAGTGGGGACGAACACCAGTTCATGAAGCACCTTATGTCGTTTTCCTCATTCACTGTTGTCAACGCGATTCTTCACAGCCACACGCTGCCTTCCTTCGAAAGGCCCCGCAGGGTTTCCCAGATGCTGTCTGGGCACAAACCTCCCAACGGAAGAGCTGATGCTGCTCAGTGGCACCTCCAGGCCCGGCGTCCACAGGCTTCACCAAGTTCAGCATCAGTCGAACATGAGGAGGGGCAAAATGGTCAAGAGAGAAAGCAGGTGGGACAGAGAGAGATAAAGGTCAGAGAGAGCCGGAAAGAAAGGGAGAGACCCAGGAGGGAAAGAAATAGAGGCATAAATCAAGACAGACTGACAGATACACAGAACCTGCCAGTGCTGGCTTACAGACAGACAGACGGACCGACCGACAAGGCTGCTTGCTGCAAGACAGCCTTCACCCGCCCAGTGCCCAGGGCTGCTCTGGGCTGAACGGCATCAAGAACATCTTTCCTCCAAAGCTCCACTTCCTCTGTCCTCCTGCTGCGGCCCCCCTTCCTCCTTCCGCCAAAACACATCAGCTGAACTCTCTGGGCCTCGGTGGTGCCCAAGGGACACCCAGCCTGGGATGGCAGTGACAAGGACCTGTTTCACAGAGCAAGAAACAGACTCAAGAGAACACAGAACACGAGTGGTGGGGAGAAGAAAAGGAGAGGCAGAGGAGGGGGGAGAGACCAGGCTGGGTCCGTGAGGGAAGTAAAGCTGCTGCGAGTGGGCACGGAGCGGGTGACAGGGCTTCCTCCCTCTGCTGTTCCCCTGCACGGGGCCAGACTTCCTGAGGGTGGGGGGGAGCCTCCCCTGCTCCCTGCTTTGAACCTCACGGCCAGCCCCAGCCCGTGATCTCCGGGTCCTCCAGCGTTTACAGCCGACTCTTCCTTTGAATATTTAAGTGACAGTGACTTACATTCAGAAAACACAGGCTTAAGTCCACAGAGCTCAAGTGTCCCGATGTCCTGCAAACTACAGGCCAAGGATTCCACAAAAAAAGAAAGTCAGTCACGGAAATTAAATACATACACAGACACAGAAATGAAGCAAATGTGGCCAAATGTTTATGACCGTTGACTCTCTCTGGGTTCACGCAGGAGTCAGGGTGCTATTCTTTCCACATTTTGGGATGTTTACAGTTTTCATTGATAAAAGGTTGCAATTTATTTTTTAACCAAAAAAAAAAAAAAGCAAGAAAAGAGGGCATCATCAGGGCCTTTGCTCAGTGGGAGGGACATGCCCCCCCCCCCGCATTCCTGCCGGGTTTGCTGGGGCTCCTTCCCTCCACCCCACACGGACACAGACGGGGATACAGCCCTGCCCCTGACTCCCACAACGCCCGCCCCGCCCCGGAAGGTGGGGATGTGCCATCCCTGTGACCAAAGATCCTGGGGCAATGGCTGGAGGCGGGCTCTCGTTACAGAAAATCAAAGAACATGAGTAGAAATTGAGTATCTTGAAAGCAAAACTTGCAAACACCGTTTGCCTTTATGGTTTTACAGTGACTACTGCATGTTCGCGTCTTATCATCGTAGTGAAACTGTCAGTAAACCGCCGCAGCTGGAGGGCGGCCGTGGCACTTCTGCAGGTTAGTCCCTACCCCAGGAAGGATGGCAGAAGGCTTTCTGCTGGTCACCTCTTGTCCTCAAGGCCTGGCCTCCCGTCACTCTGCCCAGCTGATTCTCTTCCCTCCCCCAGCTCTGCGTCCACACAAACTCCGAATTCAACTCCACCTTTCATGCAGAACAACCCGTTCTCTCACCGTCCCGCCCCCTGCTTCCCGGTGTCTGTCTGCAGGGCGGGGAAGGTGAGCTCTAGACAGCCATGAATCTACGAATTCCCTTGGTACAGCAACAGTCCTTTGTCCCCTGAGAGCAATTGTGCCAGCAGGGTGTAGAAGTGTGGGAACAGTGAAGTTCAAGAGTGATTTTTAGAGCCCTGGCTGGTGTGGCTCAGTAGATTGAGCACCAGCCTGCATACCAAAGGGTCACTGGTTCGATTCCCAGTCAGGGCACATGCCTGGGTTGCAGCTGGGTCCCCAGTAGGGAGCACGCAAGAGGCAACCACACACTGATGTTTCTCTCCCTCTCATTCACCCTCCCTTCCCTCTCTAAAAATAAATAAGTAAAATTTTTGTTAAAAGGTGGTTTTTAAAATGCTTGCTACTTTCAACTGTAGCTTCACCAAATAACTCTATTCAAAATGTAGCATACAGTAGCTGTTTGTATGGGAACTTTGTCTGCAAAGTCGGCCATAAAAAATAAAAATAAAAATAGTCCTTTGCCTGCTTTTCAGTGGTGAGCTGTAAGAGTGCCACTGTCACTGTACTCTCCTGGGTCACTGGCCCGAGAGAGAAGAACTGAGACAATGTACAGGAGTCCACCCGCGCCCCATGCCCCCAGCCCGGGGACCTGCCCAGCCATGAGAGGGTTTCTGGACTCAGCCCTTCCCCAACAGCCCTGGTCAGCCCCTTCGGACCCCGATGTCAGCTCTTCTTTGGGGCCTCACTTGGTTCTCCCGATGCCGGGGTCCTGACCCTGTTCCGGATCTGTCCCATGCCTGGCCTGCTTTCTGGGCACAGTCCCCATGCCACCTGTCCTGTTTGCTCATACAAGCAGGACTCAGCGACCTTTGTCCCGCACATCACTCTGGCCAGCCCCAACTTTCACGGGCGAGTGGAAACCTTCAGGGGCACCATCCCGCCCCCATCATTACTTCCTCCGCCACCCCGACTCCCGAAGCACGTGTCTCACCAGAGCAGCTTGTTCCCGTTGTCCCCCCTGCGGGAAGCCGGCGCGCACCCTGCCTTGCTACCGCAGCTTTGGGCCATCGGGAGATCACCTTGGAAACGTGGCTGGTGGAAGCCTGTGTGTTCTGGGCAAGTCCGCCTTGGAGCCTTTTGCTCGCAACGCCATGGGATCTTTAGACAGTGAGAAACAGAGGCTCGTTCAAGAGTTTCGCTCTCCCACCCCCTATTAAGTGAAGCACCTGCGCTTGCAGACAGCGGGGGGGCTGCCTCAGCCCCAGAGCCTTCAAGCCTCGCACGGGCAGGGCGCCCCAATCAGTGGGCGGTGGCCCTCACAGCAGCCGCAGCTCAGCAGGTAACCCGTGTGGCCCTTTCCGGGGCAGGGTAGGCACCCGTACTCTTGTTACTTCATTCCGGACAAAAATCATGGCCGTAACATTCTCTTATCAGACTTTGGACACCGTGTGATGAACATCATCCTAATTTTGATGAGAAAGCATAAAAGCAAGTGAGCATGACTTCTAAACAAATGGATTTTTAGGCCAGTGTTTGCAAAAGTGAAATGCTCACCTAACTGTCATTGCCCTGCAAGGCGCGCAGACCTTCTTGTACCTTCCCCCCACTCCCAAAATCCACAATGAGCCGCCACCACCTGCTAATCCAACCTGCGTCCCGTCACTGGGACACAGCCGGTGGAGGCAGGGGTCTCCCGTAATGACACGCCAGCAAGTAGCGCTGTTCTGAGAACAGCATCTGCCTTCCAGCGATTTTACAGGTGCACCCCCACCCTCTGCCTCAGCGCTGGGCCAGGGCCGGTACCCTCTCCATTCTTCCCAACCACAGTTCCTCCCACTGGATTTTGTAACTTAAAAGACAGCCCTTTGTTCTCAGGAGGGCAGACTGGGAGAATGTGAGTCCAGAGCCACCGGCTGGCCCTGGGCCCTCGGCACGTCTCAAGCCCACCTGCAGGAGGGGAGAAGGAACCCCACACAAACAGGAGGAGCAGACGGGAGTATCGCCAAGAGGGCCCAAGATCCCAGGATCAGAACTCTCCTGACCCCTCCAATAAATCTTTTTATGTTTAGATGAATCTAAGCTGGTTTTCTAATGCCTGGAAGTCAAAGGATCCTAACTAATAGATGGCCTATAATCTATTGATCTTGATAAATGATATAGTGTCAGGCCTTAAGGAACTGCAGATTAAGCAGGATAACCTCCTTCCTCACGGAGCTCACAATCCGGGAAGAACAGGCAGCTGACGCCTGCTCTGAGCTCCTGGGTGCCCCACCCTGCCTGCCCACGGCCCTTCCTCAAGAGGTTCCAGCACCCGCTTCCCACCGCACTCGCTCCCCACCGAGGCACCACCTGCACCCTTTCCCCATTACACCCCTATTATCTCAACAACCAGTCTGTGCTGGGAATGAAATGCAGTTCTAACAACAATGTTGCTTTATGGTTTTCAAAGCCCTTTCGGATAAATTATCTGAAATGCCAAGAATATCCAGTCCGTGGGGTTGTTACAGCAGAAAGTTGACGTTCATCAGGCGTCACAGCCAAATAAAAACTTCCTGTAAGACCTTCAGCCTCCTGCCGTTTCTTATCTTCATGTGGCTTTCTAAGAAGGGCTTCTCACTGGGAAAAGAATGAGCGCAGGGCTGGGAGTCGGAGGGGGGGGGTGTGAATAAAGAATCTGGTTAACTTGGTCCCATTTCCTAAAAATAGAATTTGTTGATTTCCATTTAGGATACTTCTCAGGGTCTCAGATATCTAACAGCTAGGCCCTCCACTAGTGACCTCGGAACCAGAGTTCAGGGTCCGCAAAGCTGAGGCCCCAGCGCCTCATTCCCTCATTCATGCAACAAAGTCCACCCCATGCCAGTCACGTACCAGGTGTGACGGTCGTTGCTCTCATGGACCCTGCTCTCGGGAGTTCATGGCCTGGTACCATGGTTCTCCAACTGACCTGTACCCTGGAAGCACCAGGAAACTTTGTTAAAATGACAGATACCTGAATCCGGCCCCTGGAGACTGTGATTTCACCAGTCTGGGTGTGACCTGCACCTCTGGAGATTTTGGATGTCCCCAGGTGATGCTAAACATGCAGCCAAGGCTGAGAACCGTTGGTCTGATGGGAGAGAAAGATGGAACAGCAGGGAGTGACTGGAAAGGGCTCGACCACAAGGCTCAGTGGGACCGTGGGAGACCCTCAGGGCCCAGGCTCCGGGGAGGCTTCCCAAGCAGGCAGCAGAGACCTCAGGGATGGGGGGGCCTGACCAGGAGACATGATGTGGGAGGACGAGAGGAAAAGAGTATTCTGAGCAAAAAGAGCAGCAAGTGTCATTTAAAAAGAAGAAAAGTGCCCTGAAGAGAGAGAGACTGGGGAGGGGGGGGGTTGGAGGGAGGGCCTGGTATATTAGAAAACAGAAAATGACCTTACAGCAAAGGCAAGATGGGAAGTGATACAAATTGAGCTTGAAGAAGTGAGCAAAGATCAGAACGCAGAAATGGAAGCTGTGAGATGTAATTCTGAAGGCAGTGGGGATGCATCTCAAGGTGTGCGGCAGGCGTTCGAGAAGGTCAGCTGTGCCGGCGGCACCATCCCCCAAGCCCTCACAACTCTGATGGCCACCACTATAAATACTCCAGCCCGAGAGCAGCAAGGTTCATGAGGATCGGGCTGGGGTTAATGATGCACCCTTTCTTTAAAAGCTCACCCAGGCCTAGTCTCTGTGCGCGATATATTTACAGGCTACTACCCCCCACCCCGACCCCCCAGGAGCCTAAGCATCTGCATCCTCTCACTAACCTGTGCTGGGCACCTGGGGGAGAGGGCCAGGTAAATCATAATATACTAAAGAAACATTTTAAACACGTAAAGTTTGGAAGAATCGCCAAAAACTCAGTGTGACAAGCTGAGAAAATGCCAAGTTCCCGGGGGGTTGTGTTTTCCTGGGCTGCGATGTATCTCTAAGATGACATTGTCAAGAGGGACGGGCCAGTGGGGAGCACTTCTGCCGAGCAGGGCAGCCCTGAGCTCCAAGCTACCCTGCACTTGGAAAAGAAATCAGAGGGGAATGAAATTGCTTTTGCTCCGGGAAACGCTTCCAATTTCAGTTTCAGGGGCAACAGTTAATGCAGGAACTGAGCCGTGAGAGAAATGACCACTCCAGTTCCCAGCAGAAAGGGGGTCAGGCCAACTTTCTCACTGCTAATAACACACTGGCTCTTTTACCTTTGCCCCCGTGGACAAGAAACTCGATATGGCTCAGATAAAGCCCTAGCGCTTTGAGTGGAGTTTGACCTGGTAGGTTTTTGCTCACTCAGCCACCACGTGTTGAGGTTGGCCCATTTATTCGGTTTCTGACCCGCCGACTGCCTTTCCAAAGGAAAGGCCTGCTCTGAAAGTCGGGATCTGATTGTCTGCTGCTTTTGCCTGAAGTTCCCTCTCATCTGGTCACCAGAAAAGGGAGGTTGGAGTCCACGTTTCATGCCTTCTAGGAGCTCAGTCCACTGCCCGAGCTGAGACAAACTCAGGTATGGCTTAGACCAGTGAACTGGAACGCACCCCCTCAGCTGGGGGTCTTAAGGGAGTGCACACCCCACATTCTGCATTTCTGACAAGCCGCCAGGTGTTGCCGATGCTGCAGGTTCGTGAAGCACACTTTTTCTCCACCCGTTCCGAAGCTCGGAGATCTTCACTCTCAAAATCATCTTCCTCATCGGCTTGCTTCAAGTTCCTGTTACTAGAGAATGAGCTGAGTCTCTAAATTGGCCTGCCTTTCCCGAGTCTCCTTTCAAAACACTGGATGAGCATTTGATGCTTTCTCAGCTAACAGGATCAGGGATTAGGTTTCAATTGGTTGAAATCCAAACCAAAATGGAATGAGTCGGACTGTGTTACAGAAGAGACAAAGGCAGCAGGGAAGCCAGAGAGGAGTCTATTGATGACATGATCTTCCCCAGGGGAGGGGAAGCTAAGGAACAAAAGTGCAGCTACTCTCCCTGCCCTCAGAGGAGTTTCAAAGCGGATTCTGTCACCTAAAACACCCTGGGGACTGCCAGCCTGGCAGTGAGATCCCACTCTGCCCTAGCACTGGGAGACAGGCACACCAGGTAAGCCTCCGCCTCTGTTTCCTGGTCCATAGCATGGTAATGACCATGCCTGCCACATGCACCTGGCGTTATTGCGAGGGTTAAATAAGATGCTTCATCTGAGATGTAACCAAGCACGCAGTATAGTAGTTCTAACGGCTACTCAAAATAGAATCAAAATGCACCTAACAATGCCAGTAAAGTTTGCAAGATTCAGGCTGGCGTCGGGACCCCAACGGGAGGCACTTGCTCAGCTGCAGCCTGGGGGGAAGGGAACAGGGTCCATCACACACACCTGGTCCTCCCAGCCTGCCCTCCACCTGAGCGCTCAGCCTCAAACGTCGGCCCCTGCGCCTGTCTGCAAGGATGGCTCCTGGCTAATGTCCCCGTAGAGTTTCGCCTTGGGAAATGTATTCAAGAAGAAAAACAGCCCCAGCAAATATAATGGACCCTCCTGGGGTTCCTGGGTCCATTAGGAGGTGACACTGGACATCGATGATTTCATTTGGCATTTTTACTGGCTGACCTTGGACAGACAACAGACTTTCTCAGCCCGGTTCCCTGCTCTGAAAACTGGGAACAACAGATATCGGAGAGGCTTGTCCCATGGGTTCATGCAGTGCTGCCTGCGGCCCCTTGGTCGTTGAAAATTGCAGCCCCCTTTTTCCTGCAACCCCCTCAATGTCTCTTTACCCCACTGTGTCCAATAGGCAAGTCCCTGAGGAGCGAAGAGTCCAGGGGTGTCAAACTCATTTTCACAGGGATCCACAGCAGCCTCGAGGCTGCCTTCAAAGGGCCGAACGTCATTTTAGGACTGTACAAATGTAACTACTCCTTAACAGTTAAGCGAGAGGTCGGCGCTGGGCCAGACAAAACAAGGTGGAGGCTGGATTGGGCCCTCGGGCCTGGTGTTTGCCACCTGTGGAACAGACCAAGCTAAAGACTGACACTAGCCTTATTTCTTGATTTTTCCCCACACTCAAAATGTTCGCTCTTGTCCTCTAAACCTGTGCCCGAGGTTTAACGGTCCCAACTCTTCTCCAGATTACAACAACCCAAAGAACGACGGGAAAAGCGGAGGCTGATGGGATGTTTCGGGACCGTTGTTTTCCGACAGCAGGTCTCACCAGGGCACTCACATTTCCGCGGAGGCCAGCATCTCAGCCACCCGCCTGCGGGATGGGAGCTGCTCCTGGGAAACGGTGGCGGGGCCACCCTGAGGCCCAGAGCAGGCTCCCCTCCTCCCCCGGAACTCAAATGGCCCCACGCCAAGAACTGGAAACCCAATTTCCAACATATGCTTTGTTTCCCAACAAACGATGTTCAATTTAGGCCGTGATGATTTTTCTAACATCCCATTCAATATAAATTTTGTTTTATACGGTCTAGCAGATGGTGCCTGAAACCTGCCGCCCAGAATGGCTGTACAGTACGTTATAAGTCACGTTGCTAGGGTGACAGGCTCCGTATGTCTGTGTGCGGCAGGGAGCTGTTAAAAAATAAAAGGAAAATCAGGGCAGCACCTAGATTTTGTGAAGGTGAAAAAAAAAAGTACTAATTTGGAAAGCTAGGGGTGGTTAATCTGATTTGTGTGCGAGATGGGAAGTGCATTGGGACCCGAAAGGAGAGCTCGCCAAACGCAATTAACTCATCCTCCCTGGGCCTCCATATCCTCACTCAAAAAGGAAGCTTCTCAGGGTCAGAGAGAGCAGAGAGGTCCCTCCGCACAGGCTAAGTCTCACCCGTGGCAGCGGGAGCTCCGAGGACTGGCCGGAGAAGCCAGAGGCCCTAGCTGCACCGGGTCGCACTGGATAACGAGTTTCCACCACGTGTCTAGGGCAGCGTCGGTTACGTTGTGCTGGACGCTTACAAACCATGTGGATTAGGTGGTCCCTGCCTTCCCTGGGGTTGGCTGAGGGTGACATACCCACCACAGGGAGCAGGTCACAGGCGAGGGGCTGCTGCACAGGACGAGAGTGGGGGGCCCAGGAGGGGCCAGGTCACGGAGAGACCACCCACCCCAGAGGCCAGCGGTGGCTAAGAGATGCCCTGAAGCTTGGCTTCCCTTGCCCCGGAACAGCACCCACAAACTCAAGTCCAGGTGCTACATGAGATACAGAGACCAAAAAACAAACAAACTAACTTGTTTTTAAACAACAAAGATATGGGTCCTCATGCTTCCCTGATTCCGTGGGCACCTGTAATAGATTGGAGGGTGGTCCCTCCAAAGTGTGTCCATTTCCTAACACCAGAACCTGTGAGTGTTGCTTTACTTTAAAAAAGGGTCTTTGTTGAAATAATTAAATTAAAAATATTGAGATAGGGTCATCCTGGATTACTCAGGAGGAGACCTAAATCCATGACAAGTGACCTTACAAGGGACAGAAGACACGCAAAGAGGAGGCAGAGACTGCAGTGATACAGTCCTTACGCCAGGGCTCTGGCCGCCAGCAGCTGCAGGAAGGTACTAAGAACCCCCACCCCCCGCCTCTGGCCCAGATCTGCGAGAGAATTTCCAGCTGTCAGCCACCGTGCCTGAAGTCACTTTGACAGCAACCACAGAAAACTGATCCAGAGGCCCGTAGGATCAGTGGTGGCTGTGAGTGACTCAAGCCAGAGAGTAGTTGGGCCGATCTTCTCCATGCCTGTTCACCCTCCCTGCCTTGCAGCGTCCACCCCAACAGCACCACCTCCGTAGTCCCAAGCAAGGAGCCCCTGCCCGGTTCCTCGGGGCCTCACACGCATCTGCACCATCCTGACCCTCACATGGCCCCCCAACCCCCCCTCAGATTTGCCCTGCCCTTGACCAGGTTCTTTAGTCTACCAAGCTCAGCTGCCGGCCTACACATCCATCACTGGCCCATTTGTACTGAAGAGTCGTGGCCACTTGGGAGACTGTAGCCTCAAGGCAGACCCAGACCGCTCCCCTTTATCACCCAGAGGGCCGCTAACAACTGCACCCACAAACACGCCAAACTCCACGAGTTTTTAGCCTCTGAGGAAAGGAGTAAAGAAGGAACTCTGAAGCCAGTGACCTCCCTGTAACAGTGTCTGGTAAGGAAGCCTTCCCTTCCCATGTGCAATAAATATCGAGCAAAGGGCTCATTTCTGAAATTTCACCTCTATGGCCTCAGAATGTCAAGCTCCAGGGACAGCAATGCACAGTAAGGGCAAGTGAACCCGACCATGAACTTGCCCTGCCCTCCCTTTTCCTACTCATGTGTATTCCCTACACCTACCCAAGCATCTGAAATGCACCGTGAGGCGACACCCTCCTGTGACCCCGAAACTTGCATTCTCAGCCTACGCTTCCCTCCTGTGACCCCGAAACTTGCATTCTCAGCCTGCGCTTCTCATTTCCTTCCACAGCCACACGTCCACCCCAAGACCTCACTGCCCCAGCCCAGTCACAGCCAGCTCAAACCTCCAGGTTCATGAGGACAGTTCTGATGAGGAAAACGCAGCCCCTGCATCCTGTTTCCTGCACATCACCGTAGAGTACCATGTATTACCGCAGTCTGCTTGCCATCTGTGCGACAGGCAGCATTTATTTAAAATCTGCAAGACGCCATCTACGGGGAGGGATGACAATCACTTCCTTGCCTGACTGCAGTGACAATCGACGTGGCCAGGGCAGAGCCTGCCACGTCGCAGGTCCTCAGGCAGCACCACGACTCTGATTCCCAAGGCTGTCACTGCGATCACTGTCATTACCTGCTGCCCCAAAGACACAGGTCCCTGCGCCCCGCCACCTTTTCTGCTGCCTCCATTTGTTCCCATAACGACCAGGGGAGGGATGAGGACCAGAGGAGAAATGGAAGCAAGAACCTTGCGCCCGCTGGATCACCAGGGCTCCACGCTCGTGTGTGCAGCTCAACCTGCTTGATTATCCCTGTTTCGTATTCCGTCCACAGAGCCCTCATTAGACGCTTTTCCTTCAGAAATCACAGCAGCACGGCCGCCACTTGGTTTTGTCTCCCAAACCACCTACCTGCCTATGAAATATGTATGCATCACCCCAAGGACCCAGGTTGCTTACAAGTGACTCCAAGCTTGCCCGGGGCAGAGAGCCCCTGGCACCCGGGTCCCTCCCTTCTACCTGGGAGGCATTGCCAGCTTCTTTGGGCCGAGCACGCAGAGAGTTCTGCTGCTGCCCCCACCATCACGGTGTTCGTCCACCCTGAGGCCCCAGCCCTGTCCTCCCTGGCATGCGGTCTCCACGTAGCACCTTGAGCTGTGGTTCCTCGCACTGCACCCCTTCACCGCCTCAGCTCAGCTCCACTTTCCCCTCCCATCTGGCCCTGCTTGTCCGCACCTGGGCACTGATGAAAATGTAGGTTATTAATGTTGCCTTTGACCTCCATAGGCAAACTGCAACCTTCCTGGTATTCCCACCTGGGCACCCTGGTTCTGTGATAAGGGGAAGCCAGACCCTGGGAAGCATGCCTGGTCACCGGGGCGATGCTCCAAGCTCCCCCTCAGCACCCCGATTGAAGGCCTCACCCCCCACCGTACGTCACCCAGTCTCTTAGCAGTGCATCTAATGAGCTCGTCACCCTGCCACCAAGTGACAAAGAGCAAAGGCTCTTCCCTCAGGATGGGTACTGGGCAGGCGTCCCCTCCCCTAAGGGGCATCCCTCAGGGTCCTCTGCCAGCCAAAACATTGGGAACCTTCGAACCCTTCTCAGGAATGGCTCACTCACAAAGGCTGTTGTCACGAAGTGCCACCGACTGGGGGCTTAGACCACAGAAATGTGTCATCTCACAGTTCTGGAAGCTACAAGCCTGAGATGCAGGCGTCAGCGGGGCTGCTGCCCTCTGGGGACTGTGAGGGACTGTCTGTCCCAGGTCTCTCCCCAGCTTCTGGTGACCATGGGGTTCCTTGGCTTGAGCATGATGCTCTCCCCATCTTCACTTCATATTCCTTCTGCGCCCACCTATTTGTGCATCCAAAGTCCTGTTTTACAAGGACGCCAGTCGTGCTGGGTTAGGGGCCCTCCTGATGACCTCATCTCGTTTTGAGGTCATCTGCCCAATCCTATTTTCAAATATGGTAGGTTCACAGCCCTGAGGACTCAGACTCCAGCATCTTTTGGGGGCACACAATTCAACCTATAACACTCATAGTTTGTTTTGTTTTGTTTTTTGCAGGATGCATTCATGAAACCTCACATCATTTAAAGCTTCCATAATTCAGTTTTCTGAAGGAAAAACAGTCAAAGGCAAGGTGGAGGGACTGTTATCTCAAAATGTGTTTATTCACAAACATGTCACGTGTTTGTTCTTTAACATTTATTCTTCCCTTTTCTCGGTGTTTTCTCTAGAATCTCCCCTTGGGAATTCACCGCATTTACAGCTCAGCCTATCTCAGCAGTTGCTTGGCTTATGTAACGGCATTTTATGTAAATTCCACTGCAAAATTGCTGATTTTCACCCCGGATTGTTCACCCCTGATTTTCGGCACTTGCACGAGCCACACGGCTTCATGATGCCGTGGATGATGTTGCTACATGACCCAAAATGTATTAAATGCATGCGTAGCAGTGACTGCTAAACAGCACAACAGGATCCGAAGTCCCTCGCAGAAATTCTGGTGCACAGGATGAGGAGCGTGAGGCGCAGCCCAGGGACACCGGGAGCAGGTGTCCACACGCAACAGCGAAAGTGAGGCTGTCGTTGCCCAGGCGTGGACAGAGGCAACAATTCGTAGCAACTCCGGCTTTAAAATTGCGTGATTTTTTTTTTAAATTTGAGGGGTCTATAGATTTTTCAAATCTGGATAACCAGTTGAGACTTGTTAATACCTTGGGGTCACACAATCTTAAATTCATGCAGCTCAAACGTGCATGACGTGCCCCTGGACTGTGTAGTGAGCGCTTTTCCTTCACGAGGAAGAAGCGTAGAGCAAAACTCCACAAAGGAAACCAGGCCGATGGAAGCTGCCTGTCTAGTTACCGAGGCCGCCTTGTGCAGATTAGGAGTAAATGGGTTTTAGACACGTCTCTGGTTCTTAGTCTTTAAATGACGTATTCCCTGGTCCTTTCTGCCTGGCTCTGAAGTCCAGTAACTAAAGAAATATTTCCTTCATTTCCTGTCCTTTTTGGCCTCCCCTGGCGCCGGCTACCACAGCAGACCTCAAACAAAATGACGGGAAGGCAACGTGAGGCACAAGGACAGCGGTGTCACGCTGTGGGTGGCCACAGAACAGCAGTCCTGAGACTAGGCTTGGCCACCAAGAAAGTGATACTCCATGGAGCAATCTATTTTACTTCTCTGGGCTTCTGTTTCCCCGTAAGTCGATGGTTTCGCACATTTTCAGGAAAGGGATGGAATGCCCAGGACAGCGGGTGAGCTGCATGACTGTCCTCCCAGAGAGAGGAGTGTGCTTCACGTCAGGTGGGTCTCAAGTCCTGAGCCCTCCCTCCCCTCTTGTCACTCACTGCACCCGTGTTTCTCCTGAGCCACACAGGCGGTGCTGGGGTCTCACGTGCTACGGAGAGAGCCCCTTGGGCTGCGCCCCTACTTTTGCCAACTCTGTCATTATGAATGGCCACATCAACACCACTCTACCCCAGCTTCAGCCTGCCCTAGTGGGAATGAAAAGGCTATCTTGGCACTGTTGTGCTGACCCTGACCTTGACTGCTCGGCTGCTCCTGGACAGGCCCACCCTCGGGTTCCTGAATGGAAGGGACCTAGATGCACCGTGTTTTTATTTTCTAAATTAAAAACACATGATTTGTTTCACACACAAGGTTTGGATATTGTTAAAGTAAAATAATCAGAAAAATATGAAAACCAAATCATAGGTAGTTAAGCCCCTGATTAATTTCCTTAGTCAAAAAGGATCAGGTTCATCCACCTAAGGAAGCCCAGAAGGAGGCCCACAGCCACCCTCCTCCCCCTTATTAGTGGGGAGCGGGAATCCCCCCCAACCACTCTCCAGCGCTGATTCCACAGTCGGGCCCCATCTCTTCTTCAAGATCCTTTCCGCTCGACATAAAGGAATAAATTAATTCTCAGCCTTATGGAAAAACAAGCAAAACAAAGACGCCTCTTCTTCCAGCCTTTAGGAATTTCAATGCAAAACAGCATTTCATTTGTCAAGCAAAGGCTTGCTGTTTACAGCTCATCTTCAGGAACGGGATTCCCAGAGCGCTTCGGCATTCCACGGTTCAGTTTCGTGCTGGAAATCTGGACGGGCTTGTTTGCGTTTGCTGCTCACTCTGCGAGGCGGGAGCAGAGAGCGCCGTTAAACACGCGACCCCTGCCCACTCCACCGGTGGTGTGGGCAGCCACCGGTGTCAGTGAAAGGGAGGGGTGGGAAACGAGCTGGGACCCCAGCATCCGTGCACCAGGTCTGCCGTGGAGCTGACGCAGACGTCAGCGACGTGCAGCTGGAGTCCAGAAAACAGCGGCTTGTCTTGACAAGGTGCCGTGGGGGCAGGCAGGTCACCCCTCGGGGAAACGAAGGCCTCAAGGGCCTCCTGAGTCTCATTCCACTCATTTCCTCCCAGAAACAGTGCTCAGAAGAGGGTTGGTGAGGAGGTCAGAATACACAGTTATTTTAGAGCCGTTTGACCGTCTGTTTGTGCTCAACTATAAGGTCACTAGACGGAACTACAAGGCCACTGGAACGGCCAACAACAGCTGACGTGGCCCGCCCACTTATCTGCAGGAGAACCCACTTACCGCACACAAAGCCCTCTTGTCTAAGAGCGGCTTCCTGCCCGCCAGCCTTTAGGAAAGAGTGAGAGACAGGTGTCCCTCGAGCCCTGACGCCAGCAGGCCTCCTACCAACCCCTGTGGCAGCAGAGACCTGATCTGAGCCCAACGGCGCCCTGGAACCGAAGTGCTACCTGCCCTGTGGCACCAGGTCCCCCAGCGTCTCAGGCCTCGTCAGCGCTGAGAGGCACCAGGTCTCTTCTGAGTTGTTCAAAAAAACGCAGACAAATGATATTTTTCTGGTCACAGAAATAACCGAGAGCGGCAGCACTAATTCCCAAGGTGAACCTGGCCCACAGAAGCGCAGGGGTGGGAACTCTGACCCACCGGCCTGAGGGACAGGCTGCTTACGCTCACTGGGGGGCTCTGAGACTTGAAGGCCTCGGTGGAGTTCTTGATTCTTTTGAATACTGAAAAATAGAGTGTGTTTTATGTATTTATTTATTTATTTATTTTTAATCCTCACTCAAGGACTTTTTTTTTTTTATTGCTTTTAGAGAGAGAGAGAGAGAGAGAAACATTGATTCAAGAGAGAAACACTGACTGGCTGCCCCCCCGCACACCAGGACCAGGGATCATATGTGCCCTGAATGGGGACTGAACCCACAATGCAGGCATGTGCGCTGACCGGGAATCAAGCCCACAACCCTTTGGTTACAGGACGATGCACCGACCGACCGAGCCACACTGGCCAGGCCAGCAGAGTGTGTTTTCAAAGGGCACCATTTAGGAAACATCCCACTGTCTTCTGCTTTTTAATCTGTGCGCCTACACTTCTGTATCGTTTATCAATACTTCTGTATCGTTTATCAATCCTTCTGTATCGTTTATCAATACTTCTGTATCGTTTATCAATACGGGAGACCGCGCAGAGGCTAACAGTCAGTCGTGAGGCACTGCAAAGGCTCAGAATGCACAGCTGTTTCGAGAGGCAGCGCACGCTCGGCGGTTAAGGCAGGCGCAGGCTCTGGGGCCAGCCCGCCTTTGAACCCCGGGCGTGTGACCTTGGACCGTGACCTAACCTGTCGGAGCTCGTCTCTCTACCTGTAAAAAAGGGCATGAGAATCGTAGTTTGCCACATGGCTACTGCGAGGATGAGGAAGGAGCTCTGCAGGTGGAACCGGTAGTATTCACACTCCTCTGAAGAACAAATCTCCGTCTCCTGTGCTACTATGAGCCTGACAGGTGAGAGCCTGCCACCTGACTTGGGAGACGGGCTATCGCAGGGCAGGGAAGGAAGAATGAATAAATCCATAGTGGTGCCGGGGCGGCTGGCCACCCCCTCCCCGCCCCCCAGGAAAGAAATGAAAACAGGTCTCCACCTCCTGACCTTCATACACCCAAATCAATCACAGACAGAAATAAATTAAGAATTTACACATAAAAGGCCAAACTTTCTTTTTTTTTTAGGAAAAAAGCATATAAATATTATTGTGGCCTCAGAGTAGGAAAGAATTTTTTAAAGATAATAAAAGATCAAACTATTTTTTTAAAGCCATGAATAAATTCAACTCCATTAAAACTAAGGACTCTTGTTCATCGAGCATCGAGACACCACGTGACGTTGAAAAGACAGGCATGGTCTGGGAACAGACAACTTGTAACGCACTAGACTGATAAAGGATTAATGTCCAGAGTACAAGAATGCCTATAAATCAATAAGGAAGAGGCAAACAACCTAATAAGAAATGAGCAAAAGACCTGAACAGGTATCTCACAGGAGAGAAGGAAGGCCAATGGACATCTGAAAACATGCTCAGTGTCAGCAGCGCACACGTTAAAATCGCCACAAGAGACCATTTCACACCCCCAGTGAATGCACCCCAGAGCGTGGCTGGGAGCAATGCCCAGGGGCTGCTCGTGGGAGGTCCGTGGGTACAGCCACTGTGTAACACCACTAGATGCTGCCAGGCAGAGTTGAAACTGTACAGCCCCACAGCCCAGAAAGCTGACGAGCGGCCCCCACACCGTGCTGGTCACAGTCACCTGGCGTGCGTCCAGAAGTCCTGACGCCCAGGCTGCACCCGGACTGATGAAGGAAGAGTCTCTGGGGATGAGACCCAGGCTTGTGTGTTTTACAACACCCAGAGGAAGGGGGCCCCCTCCATGCCGGGTGTCTTCCTCCTGTGCTACATTAGCAGCCACTGCCACAGCTGCAGCCTCCTCCCCTGCACCGGCTGGGCAGCTCTGCTCAAAGGGCAGGCACCGAGGAGTGGCATTTGCACTGCAGGGCCACGGGCTGGGAGGTGTGGTGGGACTCCCCGGAGGTGTGCCCTCAGTGACGGGTCTCGGAATCAGGCCGTTTCGTGATGTCCCTGCAGCTGCAGGGTGACAGCCCCATGGTTGCAGACTTCCTCGGCAAACGAGGGCTTCCCCGTTATTTCATATTAGTTGATATCACGATTGGATTGAATTTAAAACCCAGTTGCGTTATCAAGGTATTTCTAACCTATCATTGGTCAATGAAAAGAGAAGGAAGAGCTGTGTGATTTCCGAATCACAACAGGGTTTTGAAATTTTTATTCCCAGCCTTGAGAGTCACGGATGTTGCCAGTGGTGAACTACCAAGAGTTTTAAGAAATCATCATTGAGCAAATCGTCTTGACCAAAAATTCCAAGCAACCATTTCATGCGTAAAGCCTGGTATATTTTTTTTTTTTAAAGAAAAGAACATTCAAGGAGGAAATATCAAGTTTCTCTTCTTTAAAAACTGAAAGATTCTGTGGAAGTTTTATACAAATTCATTGCCTTAATATAATTGTACCCTATAAAACATAACTCTCCCTTCACCAGTGCCCATGGAGACACCCCCGAGTCCCCTCCAGCGAACCCCAACGTGCAGAACAGATCCCACTGTTTCCGGGTGAGCCGGCCCCGGCGGGGGAGCACGGCTGCATGGAGAACCGTCCGCCTGGCACACCCTCCAAACCAAAGCCACAAAACGAGCTCCTCCACCACCCCAACTCCGCCCCCATTCCCTAAAGGCTCAAACGGCTTACTCTCTCTGAGCAATCTTGGCTCCGGCTCCATCACCAGACGTTGGCAAAAACTGTTGCCTCTATTCGGAAACTCTACGGATGCGGAACCCACACGGCCGGAGTGCTGGATGACTCCACAGAGGCAGGGCCGGAGGCATCAGCTGGTGCAGGAAAGAGGAACATGTGTGTTTTGGGGGGAATTTGACCTCCCCGCAGCGGAATGCATGACACCACGGAAGCTTAGCAAATGGCTTTACACATTTAGATAAGGCTTTATTTACCCAAACCCTCGGGAACTCTGCAGAGGTGTTTTTTTGTTTGTTTGGGGTTTTTTCCCTTCCTCTCTAACAGATGTTTACTACCTGCAGCTCCCACATTTTGTTTTTAACAATTCTTGATGGAAATATTTCTACCACATAGTTCATACCTTTCAAATCTGTTCACTGTATCATCCGGAAGATAACACCCCAATTTCCAAAAGAAGCTTCTTTTAACAGGAACCTCAACTACTATGCTATTTGGAAGCAGCTCTGGGCACTCACGGGCCTGCGTCGAGGGAAGTGCAGGGTGGCTGGCGGTACCGCGTCCTGCTCATCTGCTCACCTTTCCTCCACCTCCACTCTTACAGCCGCTTCCCTCGAGGCCGCTGGCCCGCTGGTCAGATGAAGTGCCAGCATCCTTTCTGTCCATCACACGTTGCCCTCGCTCCCCCAGGTGCGGTTCTGGTAGAAATGTAGACTCTGGGACCCCTCTCAAGACGGATGGAATCAGAGGCCACATTTTATCAAGATCCGCAGGCGATGCGTGGCCCACCGAGGTTAGAGGAGCAGCGCTCCGCATGCTGTGCCCCCAGAGAGGACCGGGCGCTGGCCTCACCCCCCAGACACGTCCACGGGGTCCAGGCTGACGCCAGCACTCCGCCCTCAACACGGGACTGCGGTGAGATGACCTGTGGACCAGCGCTGGGTTCACGTTCCTAGCCAGAGAATAGTTCCCGGTATCAGGTGAGCTGGGGCGACCGTCCCTCACCCCGACTGTGGACTGAGACTGCGGCAGTCACTGGGGAGGCAGCTAACGCAGCCTGAGACGCCGTGACGCACGCAAACCCGTCGGAAGTGCTGCGACGGCAAATCCTTGCGGTTGTGGCTACAACACACACAATGTCCAGCACACGCCCCAGGTTGCTTATAATATGTCTGTAATATCATATATGTAATGAACTATGTATGTAACACATCGTGTGTGCGCATATATTATGGATATTGTACATATGAAATGTCATATATACATATTATACCATGTGTATAATACATATATTACACACACAATGTTGACTTATATTGGTATATAAGGTACCAATTTAACATTTATAGTCTGGGGAGGGGAAAAAAAGTAAAATTTATGGTCTGGGTTTCCCTGGGCCAGAGCAAAGGCCGGCCTTCAAAGAGGGTCAGACGAACAGGAGGGACTTTTTTCATGAGCTCTTTTCCTCACCTGCGGTTACTGGAACCTGCTGCCCGGCCTCCCTGGAAACTGCTTATTTCAGGGACCCTCTCGGAATATCGTAGACATTAAGGACATGTCAGTTACTAGCACAAGGTATGGGCCTCGTCTCCACCCACGGCCTGGACACCTTGAAGGAGGCTTGCTGACCCCACCTCTGCTGCCCCTAGTACGGCCGTCCTGTGCTCTCCCCAGTTCACGCAAACCAGCCTGTAGCCTGAATATAAAGCAGAAAAATACCTGTCTCCTTTTACAGTTCCCTTAGCACCTAAGCCCCAAAGGAGTTTAAAACTGTTCTGATGTTACCAGGATTTTAGCAAAACCAGCTCTCTTGGTTTTAACTAGACACCCAACTGCTGGGATACTGGCCAGTCAGTCCCCAGAGTGGGCCGGCCCCCACCCCTTGTCCAGCATTCACTGTCCTCGCTGTGCTTCAGGAACCACACTCAGGGTCCAGTTTTGACCTTGAAGCCTTTCTGGACTGTGTTGTTCCCTGTTAAGTTCTCAAGGTAATAGCACCACCTGGTACATTCATCTTTCTTTTCCAAATAAGGAGTGAGCCTTGAACTTGATCTTATTAATCTTTGTCACCAAACTTGGTGATAAAGAAGACTGGTGTTGCTTACTGACTGCCCCAATTTGTGGGTGAGGAAATGCAGAGAGGCATTGGGGAGACAGAGAGAATACCCTAAGGTCCCCAAAAGCCAGGATCTGACCTTGGTCAGCATTGATGGGGAAACTTGAGTAGCCACTCAGTCATGGTTTTGAACTTCAGTTACACAAAAGGTTGTTACTTGATGTCTTGATGGGGATCAGATGTCCCTTTTCTATGTTTAGGGAAAGATGAAAAGACATGTAATGGAAAAAATACAATAGAAAAATTTTTAAAAAAAGAGGAAAGACAGACTTTTACACACTGTGCTCCGAGGACTCGGAGTCACGGTGCGGAACAATGTCATGGTAAAGACCAGGCGGTGGGGTTTCAAAGGGAAGTTTTGAGCGAAGGTTAAAACGAGGGCGGATTTCATCTCTTTGGGATCATTTAAGGGCTCTCTCGGGAGAAATAAACTGTGTGACCGCAGAATCTTGTGATTTTGGTTTCTTTATGTCATCCACTTCCCAACATGACCAGCAGAAATCTGAGGCAATATTTTCCAAAGATTCTGCACTTTAGAAAGGAGAGCGGAATCTTTGTTCACTCAACTTCAGGAAATTTTGGGTTAAGAAAAATTAAATAGGTTTTGTTTTCTGCTTTGTTTTTGGTTTTGTTTTTTTTTTGTTTTTGTTTTTTTGTTTTTGTTTTTTTTGTTTTTTGCAATGTTTCTCGAGTTTTTGCCCTGGGGTGATGCAAATCTCTATGAAAAGGAAATAACATTCGTCTGCGTCTCTCTCTTCTCCGGGAGCACTCCTTGGTAGAGCCCCATTTCACAAACTGCACCTTGGGAACCACTGCCTTTGACCCAGTATGTGGGTATTTCTGTAACAGTGTGCTTGCTTTCCCAAAAATAAATAAGTGAATAAATAAATACAGGCCTTTTAAACAAGGGACTAGAATTCTGTCTTATTTGGGGAGTGTTTCAACATTCTCCTTTGAAAATCTTTCTGTGTAACAAAATACACAGTCTCTCCACCCCACGAGGCAAGGGAAGATCAGGGACGAGAATGAGGAAGCTCCAGGTGGCTTGAAGGCCCCTGAAAAGCCCACTGAGGACGGCAGAGGCCTATGCAAGAGAGAAAGGGGTATCAACGGTAGGCTGTGGGGACCCGTAAGAGCGACGGGTTTTATCCAGCACGGCGCCCGTTTCCAAAACCCATAATTTCTCCAGTCTGGTCTTTCCACCCAGGTCTGCTAAGGCACACCTCTCCGCTAGGCAACCTTGGCCATGCCAAGGACCCACAGAATGTCCTCCCCGAGGCAAAACCTTGTAAAGAGGGGGCAGAGCCTCTCCTTGGATTTGCTCCAGCAAGAGGCCCAGGAGTCCAAATAGTCCTAAGGGCCAAGCTCAAGTTCCCCATCCTTGGCCTTCATGGCCTCCAGGCTTGGTGTTTATGTTTCTCATGAGGCCTTAAACTGTGCCCACCCCGCCTGCAGAAATCCTATGTTAAAGCCCTAGCCCCTAACGTGACCGTATGTGCCTACAGGGCCTTTAGGTGGGTAAAGGTTAAATGAGGTCATAAGGTAGAGCCCTAATCTGATAGGGCCTTCTTCCTGTAAGAGAAGGACAAGCACCAGAGAGCTCCCTCTGTCTCTGCAGGTGCACAGAGGAATGGCCACCATGAGGACAGGGTGACAGGGGCCATCTGCAAGCTGGGAAGAGAGGTCTCACCACAAACCCACCCTGACAGTACCTTGATCTTGGATATCCAGCCTCCAGAACATGGAGAAAACAGATTTCTGTTGTCTAAGCCGCTTATTCTATGGTATCTTGTTATGGTAACCCCAGCAAACCAATACAGGCCATAAGGATCCAAACAGGTCTACTCGACAATTAAGAGAAATCTCAATACAGTAAAATTCTCCACAGGCTTCTTTAGAGAAACACATTTCTGGGATGCCACCTGCCCAGTTGATGATTCAGGCACCGGCTTCTGCATTTCAAAGAGAAGCCTTCCTCCCTGCTGCTTTGAGTATCCTGCAGAATACCAATAAACTAGAAGAGGCATCATCACTTGACCTCAACCGCTGAAAGATCCCAGAGGGACCAAGGAACTGCAGGCAGAGAATTCCATTCTCCTGGCGTCTCTGCTCCTGTGCAAAGAGGGGCTGATGGAGAAAGCACTTGCCCCTCCACCAGAGCTGCCACCACGAGGCAGTTGCTGCAGACTTTCTCATAGCCCCTGCTCCAGGCAGGGCACCTGCAGCGCTGACTCAGCCCTGCTCCTGGCATCTGGGCGGCACTTCTTTGTCTGACACGAATCATCTTAGTTGCACAAGCTGCCGGAGCCGGCCAAAGCCCCAGCGGGCACACGCAGCCTAGACCAAGAACACAAGGTCCTGGAATGGGGACAAGTGAGCCGACACAGGTCCTCAGGCCCCGGCAGATGCAGAGAAGGTGACAGACACAAACTGACCAGCATGTTAATGTCCCCGAAGTGCAGAGACCAGAGCACGGGAGACACAGATGGAGAAACTGGTATGAAAGTGTTTTAAAATAAAACAAAACGGCTCTTACCACCTTAACCACTGAGATTTTCAGAATATTCAGAGGTGAAAACAGTCTATAAACAGGTACAATCGCGTAAAATATGTTGTTAACTGGGAAAAGAAATCCAGGGCTGCTTTAAATGGTTCATATAATAAAATATTTATGTTTAAACAGAAAGACGAGAAATGGTCAATTGGAGTTTTTTGAGTGAAGGACCAATAAAGGGTATTTTCACAACAACTAGCAGCAGCCCGCCCGGGGACACCCGAGTCCCCAGCAGTCCTTCTGGGAGTACAGCGAGCCACCCCATGTCCAGTGACGGTCTCTGGGATACGCCCTCTTCACTCTCTCCGTGAGCTCCTCAGAACGCAGAACACTTCGTATCCTCCCCCTCCTTAAAACCCAACAGTTGCTCTTTGGTCTCGGCCTCCAAGTGTGATCTAAAACCATCCAATGGCCCTCAGGTCCCTCCAGGATGGCCTTCTGCCTACCCTTGGCCGCTATCCCTTGTCTTCAGACCTCACCCTACACTACCGCCACCCCCCACGACCTGCTCTCGGGCCTCCGTCATCTCTGCAGCTTTGCACGCGCGTTTCCACCTCTAGTCTACTGGGTGAATCGTGACGCTTTCTTCAACATGTGGGTCAAGTTCACCCTGCTGTCCGAAGCTGTCCTGATGCCTCCGGGCAGTGTTCCCCTTGCTCCCTCCTCCACATCCCGGAACCCCCCATGTATGCCTCAGATTTGAGGTTAATGTTTGGTACTTGACTATTTGTTATACATGTTGAGACGATGGGCCCAGAAGGCAGGCAGCTTTCTTATTTCTCTCTGAATCCTTTGATACCCTCCCAGAGAAAGAGATCATTGTGGGCCTAGACAGACCTTCTCCTATTGAAATATATAGAGACGAGCAATGAATGGAAAACATGAGATGATTTACAAAATATCTTGAAGCCTATGAAAAAGGTAATGCTTCCTGAAATTTAAAAGAGCATATATCTAAAAAATGGCTTTTAACAAGAAAAGGGAAAGGAAGGAAGAAAAATGAGAAGAAAGCAAGGGAGGGAGGGAGGAAGGGAGGAAGGAAGGAAGGAAGGGAAGAAAAAAGGGACTGAAATTTTAGAGGACATCGGATCGACTTGGTGTGTTAGAAAGAAACACGGAAGGCATTGCATCCCGGGAACAGGATCAGGAACGCAAGGACAAAAGAGGCTGAGATGAAAGAAGATCTGTATTAGGAACTTGTGAGGCTGAAAAGAAAAATTCCAAAGGCAAGGAATTGCGAAATGCAGAAGAAAAAAGAAGATGGAATCAGGGCCCCGAGCCCCTACTTTTCAGCTCTGTTTCCCTGCCAGCCACATTGGGTCCTGGCTGCTTCTTCCCGCCCTATTATGGTCCAGCAGCCCCGACAGAGCTGCTGACCCGGCTCCTCATTACAAACCTCTCCTGTCTGGAAGGGACTCACCTCAGGGGGTGGCTAACCGAAGGGCACCTCCCTCACCAGAGATCCAAACCAGAAATGCCCAGCTAATCCGCTTGGATTCGGATTCACAAAAACTATGCAAGACAGTAAATGTTGATTGTTTTAAGCCACAGAAGTCCGGGGCACTTTGCTGTGTAGCAGTAGATGATGCGGCACAGATCAACACCCGCTGGATCGGAGTAGGCAAAGTATCGCGTTATCGCTGAGTGGGACTTCGGAACCCTCAGCAGAGGCTCAGGGGCTCTCTTGCTGCAGCTTGGCGGCTGTGGGGCTTCGGGGTCAAGCCGACACTTCCTCTGGGCCTAGAGTCACATTCTAGCCCTCCAATTGTTGCCACTCAAATGACCAGGGAAGGTCATTCCAAGGAAAAGCATGCCAAGCCAAAGCAAGGGAGCAGGGAGTGGAATCGGAATCTGATCCACGGGCCCTGGAGGCAGACGGAGGCAGCCCTTCCCTCCTTTCACAGAAGCACAGAATTCCTAGGAGAAAGAACAAATTTGTAGAGAAAAAAGGAAAATGGGCAACTTTCCATTCCGACCTGGAATCCAAACGACTTTCCTTATTTCTCCAACTCCTCTGCCTATGAGCGCTTGGAGTCATTAACATCCTTGTCCCCAGATCCACTCCCAGCTGGGATGGGGCCGGTTAACACAGGGGAGTTTTACACTGTCCCTGGAGGCCGGTGAGTGTTATTTCCTGCCCTCCCGGGGCTATCTGTCTCTGCTTCCTGACAATACAGGCTCAAATATGGTTTAATTCCATGATAGAGTAGCATTTCTAATAATAGCCTATCTTCTCAGGTTCATTTTCACTTAATAACATCATCTTCTAGTACAGAGAGTTACTCAAATGAACAATCAAGTGTTTCCAAATTGAGACTCTGCTAAACGGGCTGTAATGGACAGCGTATTTAGGACATTAATTGTTTACACACAGCAACAAACACTGATTGCCTGAGCTCGTTAATGTCTAAAGTTCTTAGACAATTTGTGTTTTTTTATATTAATTAAACTGTCCCCTTTCATTGAGTTCTCACTATTATTTCCATCTTGACAGACAGCTCATATTATATGTTGGGCAAATGATCAACAAATTCTGAATTTATGCAGCTGAAATGAAAAAATAAATGTTTCAGCAGCAGTCCAGCCTGTGCCTTGTTTAAAAGACTGAGTTGCACTGTGGGTACTTTCCTACACGGATGGATGGATGGATGGATGGATGGATGAGGATAGACAGACAGACAGATGGGGAGAGAGAGAAAAAGAGAGGGCAGGAGAGAAAGGGAAGGGGGATGGGGAGAGGGCAGGGGGAGAGAGAGAGAGAGATCTGGGCATGGACAAATGGAAGGCGAGGCTGAAGTCCTTGATGAGGGCAGAGGGTGCCAGACCCTGGGACCTGAGACCTGGCTGTGTGCCCTGCTCTGCGGCTGACAACTTTTCCGCCTAAAGCTAGTGACTGGACCCCGCTCAGGCACACTTGCTGGTCGGTGGTAGAGAGCCTGGCCCCCTCCTGCCTGCCGTGTAGCAATTCTTGGATCCAGGTGACAGTATGGACTGTCAGAGGTCGTGAGGATGGAGAGCAGATGCCTCCTGTGGTTGCCCCTCTAATCCCTACCCCTCCATTTCCAAAATTACTCCTGCTCCTCTGACAGGAGTGGAGGCAGCATCTTGGAAGGATTCCAGCCTGTTTGGTTCCTTTGAACCCAACCCCTCAGGGACTGTGGCCAAGCACCTAGGACATGAGGCAGGGGACGTTCGCTTCAACGCTCTCTTATATCAGACTCCGAGCTCTCTGTTCTTGCCACCCAGAATTTCCCTCCCAGGATGACTCCTGATTAAATAAAATTAATATAAATGCGACTTTCACATCTCTAAGCACCCAACAGCCAGGCCCCAAACTGTGATTAGATACTCTCCTATCTTTGGCCCTGAATGAACAAAAGAACAAAAATTGTTCTTTCTTTCTCCTTACTCCTCACTTCTAGCGTATTGGAACGACCTTTGATGACATTTTCCCTCCCTTCTGGACTAAGGTGTTAATCGTGGCATCTCCAGGCCTTTCCCAAAGCCACCAAATTCTGCTCAGTTACAAAGCGCACCCTGAGCTGCCAAGACCAGCAGAGATCCACTCCCCTGAGGACGCCCCGCCCCCACCTTCCCAAACACAGGGCTATGCGGAGGAGCACACTCCCTGCCCATCAGTCCCTCGGCTAACCAGTGACACAGCTTTCTGGTCCAAGCGTCATCGCATGAATCACACACGGTGAGAGAGCGTCTCCACTTCACAAATAGTTTTCGGTGTGGGTGGTACCTTACCTTAGTGGATTTGTCAACTGCTTTTTCAGGCTCAGGAAGCACTGCAAGCTTTGCAGCATAGCACAGAGCTCAAGAAAAATAAGCCAAGGAACCACTGCTGCGATCGAAAACGGCACATGCGCCCGGCGCTGACGGAGGGGGAGGCAGACGTGTGACGCTGATGAAATGACTCACGGGCACTTCAGGGCCCTCTGAGGATGACCAGGACCCAGAAGCACTTGTGTGGTTGTGACGACCACTTACACTGACAAAGTAAGTTTTCCATGGACCACCGCCCCCACCCCCCATCAAAATGCTCAGAGACAATCTCCAGCTTCTATTAATTCAGTCTGATTTGGGGGGAAGCCAGGGAGGAATTCCAGGAAAATGTGGGTTTTATCACTGCAAAGTAACAAAATGTACACACTAGTCACGTTAAGGTACTTTTCCACAAGCCCTCCAAGTGCCATCCTCTCCAGCTTGGTGTCTTCCGTCCCACCTGTCCATATGAGATGTTTACTCCTGTGTCTCCCTCAATGGACACCAAAAATAGGTTTTTTGGAAGCCAGCTCAAAACTAGGCAGTTTGCTATGCATTTGGGGAGTCTGGTTTCAGCCTCCAGTTGCCGTGACATTAATGACTTCTTATTGCCGTTGCCACTACTGCCACCATAGACAATGAATTAGGAGAAGCCAGATCTGTTATCGTCACAGCAAATGGTAGCACCAATCTAGATGGGTGTCCTCGACAGGTGAGTGGGTCCTAATTTAGAGCATGGGTGGGAGCGGGGCTTCGGTCATTTTCTTACCCTCAGTAAGAGCAAGCTCTCCGCCGCTAGACTCCAGCCCAGATTCAAGGTCACAAACCAGGGCTTTGTGGCCTTGAACTTCCTCCATCTCCACCCCTCTCTTCCAAACAGTGCAGTGCAGACACTGCTGGTATCCACGGAAGAGGCTGTGATGTGATAAGCTGCTCAGATCTCCCTTCAGGAATGAAGGGCTTCTTCCCCTGGCTGCTTAGCGGGCATCTGGCCAAGGGTCCTTGGCTCTCAGCCCTCACAGGCAACTGCCTTGGCTGAAGGCAGCCACCTTGCCCTGGGAAGAAGCCCTCATCCAATGGCTGGTCATCATGGGGCTAGAAAACCATTTGCCCCAAGTCAGGACAACTCTGAAAAGCCATCCTGTCCTCGAAGCTCCCTGAGGGGTCAGCTGGAGCCTTCCTTGAAACTGCATTGCAGCCAAACAAACTTCTTACTCTGCCCACTCCTGCTTCCTACCCATCCCCCAAAGGTGTGGATCCCAAGAGCACTTTCTAAAATGCTTCCTAGAATCCAGGCCCCACCCCTTCCCCCCTCGGCCCACCTCCAGGCTGGTTTATAGCTGAGAGAGATTCCCTGGGACACGACAGCCCCAGCTCCTCTCGGCCTCTCTGCCTGGGCTTCCTTCGCCCCAGGTTGCAGGTACAATAGGGAGTAGGGGCATTAACACCCCGGAGAAGGCCCCGGATACGTGCCCAGCCTGCCCACGCTAGGGTGGGACGACTCTGAGGCATGTTCCCCAGTTTACCCGAGAGTCACCAGGGGGGCTGGTCTCCGCTGGGCCCACGGCCCTCATCATCGCTTCCTTTCTTGGCTTCCTCCATCTCTGTCACACCCCTCCCCTCCCTGCTTCTGCTTCCTGGGGTCACCTCCCAAGAAGCCACCAGCACCCCAGTTCTTCCCTCAGAGTCTGAACCTGGGTTATCTGAGAAATGCCAAGAAATGTTCTTCTTTCTCTTTCTAAACTGCACTGGAAACTCACCCTCCTGGGGGCAGAGCCAAGGGTGCCCCCGATGGAAGAGGCCATGAGTCATGGTGGGCCTGTCAGGAGGACCACCGTGAGAAAGTGCTGCAGTCCCCGCCAGGTGGCTCTGTGGGTTGGAGCGTTACCCCACGCACCAAAAGGTGGAGGGTTTGATCCCCAGTTGGGGCACATACGGGGAGACAGCCAAATGCTGTCTCTCTGTCTCTGTCTCTCTCTCGTCAATAAACATATCCTTGGGTAAGGACTTTAAAAAAATGCTGAGGACACAGCTCAATCAGCCCCTCCCCCCCCACGATGTCTGGCTAATGGCAATGTATTTTATGATGAAATGTATTAAGAGAAGATAGACTTAAATGTCACCCTTGCTCCATTTTCCTTTCTGGGAACTTCCCAGGGTGCTCCAGGGGCTGAATGACAGTGGCTGTCACTTACCGAGCCCTTACCCTGTGCCTGGCACTAAGAGGAACCCTGGGCAGGACCTCACTCATCTTGCAAGGTCTGTGAAAGCACCCCCATTTTCAGATTTGGAAACTGAGATTCAGAATGGTATGGAACGTCTATGGTCCCAACATGAGCCAGCCAAGAGCCAGGATCCAAACCCAGACCAGATGGCTCCAAACCGCAAATCCCTGACCAGGAGGCAAGAGGCCCTGAACCATGCACGCACCCAGGCAAGCAAACTCTGAGCCACTCAGGGTCCATGGTGTGAACAGGAAAAATGACACAGTCTTTGTGTATCCCAAGGACAGGTTGAGCGCAGGCGCGAAAAGGGTTGGTAGGATCCCCAACGATCTCACAGCAAAACTATGTGGAGTAGGTTAGAGGAAAACAACAACAACAAAAAGGTAAAATAACCACAGCATTTTCCAGGTCAGCAGGCAGCCCTGGAGAAGTGTGTTTGGTGCCATCGAAGCAGGTGGAGCGTGAGCAGCCCTGAGGAGGCACCCTGCTTTCAATACTGCACCCCCCAGATGTACGTGCTCTTGAACTGGAGATGGGGAAGTAAACAGACAAGACCAGGGCCCTGCCCCTAGGGGAAACTGACGATAAATAAATAAGTTGATAAATTACAGACACAGTCTGAAAACAGCAGGAGCCGTGAAAAGTGAAGTGGGCTGGAAGGCTAGGTGACAATGACCAGTGCAACCTTAGACTGGCCGCAGAGAAGACGTCCCAGGAAGGTCCCATTCAGGGAGACAGACACACGAGAGGCAGGGCATTTGGGGGGGGGGCAGCAGGTGCAAAGGCCCCGTGCGATGCTCCGGAGCAGCAAGCAGGCCCGTGTCTGGGCTTGGAGTGAGCACAGGACAGAACAGTCACATCCCGCCCCTTCAATGAAGAGGAGTTCTTGAGACCAATAACCTCCACGCCTGGGAAAACTTAGAGCTCTCCCCCAAATTCCGCAAATTCCTATGGGCCCTGACCTTCCCCACACTCTGCTGCCCCAGCCCCTTCATCCTCCTCTGCTGTGTTGCTTTCATCCGGTGACAACTGAGAACTAACCTATCACAGTTGCCTACAAGAAACTAACCGCAACAAGTAGTTTGTGGCTGGTACGGGCACTAAGATTTGCAGGCATGGGAGGGAAGCCCCCACCACCTGTGCTGCCCTCTCCTTCTCACCTTCTTCCCTCCACCTTCACCCCTCCTTTCTCCAGCCCTGGAAACTACTCTTGCACCGAGTGGAATTCATGCCAGCATTTCTCCACAAAGGTGGATCCTATCCCTAGGCCGAATTCTAGAACACTGCTAAGAGAATAAAATATGCTCTATCTTGTTACTCTGGCCGGGCATGGAACTGGGAGCAGCGCCGGAACCTGGGGACGTGGCCTCGAGGACGGGAGGAATGTGAGTTTCCAGTCACCGGGGTCAGCTTGCACAGAGAGCTGTGGGGTGAGAGAACCTCTCGTCTAAAGAAAAACTTGGGTTGGCTACACACAGAGAGGACAGGAGCTCCACGAAGCTGGGTTTCCGAGGGAACGATGTTTGTGGCCAAGTTGTGGAGGCGGGCACTTACCAGGGCAGGCTCAGCTCCCTTTCCAATAAACACATGTGTCTCTTTAATGCCGGGTTGGGGAAGGTGTGTGTTTAATGGGGTGCTTTGTTTTTCTTTAATAACCGAGATTAGCTTGTAAGATAGAAGATGGTTTTCAGAAAATAGACAGAAGCCCTAAATCATAGACAGGCTCCAGCCTCTATCTTTGCAACAAAGTTCTTTTCCCCTCCTTTTCCGCCCCTCCCATCCTTCCACCTTGGAACTGTAGCTGTGATTGTTAAGAGCTACCATTTATTTTATCCCTAATAGATGCCAAGACACTTATTGCTAGTCCTTGTAAGACAAGGTAGTTCATACTATGTCCATTTCATAGAAGAGGAAACCCAGACACAGGGAGGTTGCTCCAGGCCATGTAACTAAAGCGGGGAAATGCCTGAGTCCTGATTTCCCCTGGCTTCTCAAAGAGAGAGCCTTGGGCCTTCTTTTTGATTCCCAGAGAAGAATACATCTCTCCAGTCTCTAAGTGTGGCTTTTGCAAGAACAACCTTGTGACAACCCCTTGATCAAGCTGTTCGTTGGCCAAGTCCAGGTGGTTCAGATCACCAGCATGCACTGAGCACCTGCCTTGGGACGCACTGGGTACAGAAGTCTCTGGAAAGATCATCAGATGCAGGGCAAGCAGGGGGACCGGCATGTCAAAAACAAGAGATTGGGCCCCACCTTCCCAAATTTTCAAGTCTTTATTTATTCCTCTTTACACCCTACCTATCCCATCCATTTTACTTCACAGGGAGCTGGTATTAGATTGGATTAGGGTCTCAGAGTCTGGGGGTTTCTAAATGCTAATCTTGCTAAATGATGCAATGTAGCCAGTAACCATGGGCTTGACAGGAACCACACAACCCAACCAGAGAAGTTGAGCTAACTGAACTGCAAAGAAGAAATCAACATGTAATTGACCAAACAGCATATATAAGCAGGGCTACATGACAGAGCTTTGGCTGTGAATTCTGTCTCCTTTACTGGTCACGAGTAAATAAAACTACCTTGGGACACATCCTAAGCCTTGTATCATTCTTGAAAGGAACACCCCAGTTGTTGAATCCCTGGAGTCAGTAACACTGGGGAACGTAGCGGAGTGTCAGTCTGTCTCAAGTCATCCTTGTGCTGATTCTACAAATCTCCAGTTTACAAGCCCCTCAGACACCTTTGAAGAATCTCACCGAAGCTGGTACACCCAAGAGACAATGACGGTCAAGATCCTGGGGCCTCAAGTGGGCCCACGCTCTAGGTGAACAGCCACCCTTAAGTTCTAGTGTTTCGGATAAAGGGTGGGATACTTAGAGTCCAAGGCCTCAGGGGTCAAACATATCATAAGTAACTGATAGCTGACCACTGGGTGCATGAGAGAACAGGCACAGAAAGTACCCCTGGGCAGCGCCTTCATGGTGTAAAAGATGAGTCACAGCACTAAAGGAAATTAATTAATACAATGTTTTTAAAAGGAAAAACCAAGCTCCAAGCCAAGCTCTCCCACGTAGTAGCTGAGTTTCCCTGTGAAGCCCGTGCCTGGAGTCGCGACCTGCTCCTGTATCTATCTGCCGCTCTGTGCACGGTAACCCCCGGTCTCCTTCCTGCCCTTGCCAAATGCTACTGCCGCGTGCACGCTTTAAGTTTCCTCTCTGCTCGCTCGTCATTACCCATAATGTTGTTGCCTTTTAATATTTCATTAGGAGATTTAAAGGTAAACGGCGACCACAAAACGACGAACACTGTGCGAGGTAGTAGAACGATCCAGTCCACGGAGACAGAAGGTGGTGCGGGGGTGGCCAGGCGCCAGAGGCGGGGGGGCGGGGCCGTTCAGTGTAGAGTTTCAGTTTTGCAGGATGCAAGGGCTCTGGGGGTGATGGCGGTGGTGGCTGCAGAACCTACTCAATGCCAGTGAACCACACACTTACAGGTAGGGAAAAGGTAAGTTTTATGTGACGAATATTTTGTCGCAAGTTTAAAAATGGAAAAGAAGAAGAAATAAACACCTGACTCACTCCGATGCGAGTCACCAGAACAGAAATATCTGTCACGTCTAGACCCACTTCAACGCCGTCTTCTAGGAAGAAATGAGGTAGGGAAATATGCCCCACCCCCACCCCCCACCAACACACACACGAAGAGGATACATACAACACCCAGCAGAGGGCGGAAAAGAGTCAAGGTGCCATTTCCCTTGGATTTGGGTTTTGCAATCCTCCTTCCTTCTCTGTTTTGCTGCCTTCATTAAGTGGTGTTGTCCCCAAAAGTGAAAGTCTCTCTAAGATACATCCATGAGAGAACAGAAGATGAATAAGTCTCCCACTGAGTATGCTGGTTAAATGATATCCTTTAAATTATCATGAAAATAATTGCTCGGTGTGAGGTTTTCTGATGGCAAGAGAGTTCCGATTTAATGAGCCTTTTCTGTTTTATTTTGGCTTTATAAGCCAGATCATTTTGCAAAGTAATCGATGAATAATTTTACCCACAAAAGGACACCGAGAACTGCACTGAGTCTCGTGGTAAAACTGGTGGGATTCAGGGTTCCCCGTGTTTCCAGGGTGGGCTGCGCTGCCATCACCCAGTCTCCCGCAGGCGCTGCCGGTGCACCTGCCCTGGACTAACGGGCCTTTCCCTCCCCTTGATCCCTCCTGCCCTCCATTCCCCGCAGCACACCCTGCGGTGGTCCTCCCCGTGCTGTAGCTGCTTCCGGGAGATTGCCTTGGGGCTTTCAGGGATATTGCCATTTCATTATTTTAAAATACCGAGAGGTGGGGGTGTTTTTCAAGGAAGAGAGCAGCTCTTTTCTCTTGAAGGAAGCCAAACAGTTTGCTGTTGCAGTTAAGGTTACAGATGTTTGGGTGTTTTTTTTATTGTATTTTTTCCCATTATCATTTAGACCCTTTATACGCCCCCACCCAGCAATCGCCACATTGGTGACCATGCCTCTGAGTCCTTTCTCCTTTTCGCTCCATCCCTCTACCCCGCCTCCACTGGCTGTCATCCTGATCTCCACCTATGAGTCAGTCCCCGTGGTTTTTTGACTTCTGGTTTCAGGCAGCCTGGGAGGGGAAACGGCTGGTGCAGAGATTTGGGAGGCAGGTCCTGCGGATGGCAACGTGCATCTGCTTCCTTTGCTTCCCCTCGGCTGCTCCTGGG